>JBBPBX010002222.1:45422-92904 GCA_038048925.1 Garcialebias charrua | reverse complement strand
TATATATATATATTCAAAACAGCGTCTGTAATTTTATAGAACTATAGGGCAACTCTGGAGACAACAATGCAACAGGCTGAAGTGGCAAGTCATTCAAGTAGTTACATGTATCTGTAAACATATTTGACTCCTCTTTGACTGACAGAACAACAGTCTTTTGTACATGGAAGAGGTTAAGCCTTGTACTGTATGGACCAGGGAAAGTGTGTTTTGGAGTAACTGTCACGACCCGTAGAGACATAACATATTCAGTGGACATCGGACACAGAAAAAGGTTTAAATAAAAAAAATATTTTAACTAAAAATAAACGTCTCCAGTCTTCAGGCGAGGTCTTCACAGGCTACTCCCTCCAGGTCTGGAGCGCCTTCTTCTGGCCCAGCGTCACAAAAAAGCAAGAATAAAGTGACAAGCTTCAATACCACCCATGGTGGCACAACTGGTAGAGCTGCTGCCTCTCAGCGAGCAGGTCCCCGGTTCAAATCCCAGTCCGGGGGCCTTTCTGGGTGGAGTTTGCATGTTCTCTCGGTGCATGCGTGGGTTTTCTCCGGGTGCTCCGGTTTCCTCCCACAGTCCAAAAACATGCACAATAGGCTGATTGGTAACTCTAAATTGACCTTGGGTGTGAGTGAGACAGGTCCCTCTTGTAAATGAGTCCTCGTGGCTCAACGAGGTTAGCCTGTATAAATAAAATGTTGAATTGAATGAATGAATGACAACAGAAAGATGGACCGGGTGAGTCTGGCCAAAATGAAAATAACGCCGTTCAGGCAGATCCAACCCTATACAGGGCTCTCGAAACCTCCTAAACGACGATCTGCCTGACCAAAAGTCCCTCTAAACAAACAAAAGGCGATAATAGGACTACCAAAACTCACCTGGACGTCAAAAGCTTAAAAAAATAATGAAGAAAAAGTATCACAGTTCACAACAGCTGCCCCCTCTCGGACAACCGCTCAAAAAAGCTGCTCTTCAGGGTCCAAAGACACTTTCACAAGCCACAACGGCTCAAATCCTCATCCCTAGGCTGGTCTAGAGATCCAACGAGCACTCCAGGTGCTCCAACATACACATTACTCTAAGTGACAATGGAAATGTTAAATATATTTGGCATGCCAGAGACACTGCCTTTTATTTAACAATAAATCACTAAATTAAACAGCATGTACACTTGATTGACTGATTTCAATTTGTTACAAATTAAACTCGACAGCAAATTTAATTGTAAACAACAGACATAAGTAATGGGATGACATATTTACTTATATCCGCAGGCATTTAGCTTAAAATTTAGTTACCAGCTTAGGATGAGATAAGGGAGAAGTTTAAGAGGAATAGGAGGAGGGTGGAAAAATGGAAGTTTAATGGAAGTTAATTATATTGGGTGTATGACTAGAAATGACACACTCCATGCGATATCAGCTAGGCCCAGGTCCGGTTGGTAAACAATCAGCGACTCGTTACCTTTGACGGTCTCCCAAGAATGGATCGGCCCTTGAAGTCTGAGGAGGTCAGTCTGTTTACTCTCAGTGATTCCTGCATGTCCGCTTCATCAAGCAAAGCAGTGAGCATTTCCAGTTCTTTTTCCAAGATAAAATATTCCAGAAAGGAAAGTTCATTAAGAACTGGGAGCTTTTAGCTCTGTTGAATTTATGGTGACATTCCATGAATTCTCAGCTGATAAACCAGTCTTTGACTCATGACTGCAGTTTATCCAGCTTAAAGAGAGGAGAACATCATGGTAGACTCTCCATCCAGACTGAGCTATCAAGGAAGTGAACGCTTTTTACTAAAAGTGTTAACATCAGAAACTCAGTCTCCTGATTCATTCGTGGACCAGTGGAAGGGAGTTAAGGCCCCAGTATAGCTCTATGTTTTGCCGAACCCCGCTCGATGCCGTTCGAACGCAGAGGCACAAGCCTTTGAATGCGGGCGCGAACGCGCCAAGCTCGAATTTTACGACTGCGTACGCAAGCGCGTTGTCTCACAATAAACTGCCCGCCGACGGACTGTTTTGTATGTGACACAAATGTATTAAATTCCCCTTATTTATCCCTTATCTGGCCTTTTCTTTTGTTTTTTGCCAAAAGTCAAGTGATCGCTTCCTCCTCCGCTGACTCCATGACTGAAATGATGAGAAATTAATGAATTTGTCACGAGCGAATTAAACTCGGGTCCAGCGTGGCTGCGCGAGGTTCTGCAGATTTCCTGGTGTTCTGATATGCTGGGCCAGCGCTCTCTGTTTTTATTTTATTTTTTAGAACTTTTTATTAACATATAAACATAGAACACCGCAGCGGCTGCAGCCAGAGCCAGCTGCCGGCTCGCGCCTTTTTTCCCCCCACCCGACCTGTCAATCAATTCAGTAGGCGTGTCAGCAAATGACCAATCAGCAACCTCAATTTGTCCCGTAGGTAAACGCTCTACCCTGCATCTGCTCAAAGGACGTCAAGTATTTGGAGCGAAAACACGAGCATTAACGTTAACGGCCGAACGTAGAGCTATACCGGAGCCTTTAGAGTCAAGTCAAAAAGTTCACTTGACGTCATCAAGATTCAAGGTGAAAGTCAGAAGCAGCCAGAAACAGAAAGAAATGTTTAGAGAAAGTTAGGGAGTTGTGGAGCCATGTTCATGAAAACAACTGATTAACTGAATTCTCCATTTCTAAACAAAACTACTAGGCCACTCCAACCCGGGCCTTCAACTTTCACACAGTTTTTGAGCACCATCGTTGGTGCAGAATAAACCAGCACATGTGATCATAAAACATATTGTAAACTACAGTACAACAACTGCTCATATGAGTAACACAGGTGATGCTTAGATTACATTTGTATTTGAACATAATTAAAAGAGTATAAATAGTGTCTTTGTGAGAGATAATGTTCTTAGACTCCAACTAAATGGATTAAATTGTGTTAAATGTCTGTTTTACTGAGAGGGTCAGTACAAAGGTATCACTGGGACAGTTCAAAGAGACCAAGGGGTAATCCTGCATCTCAGTTGACCACGGTTAGGTCTACTACAATGCATAGGACAGAGTGAGGTGGAGGAGGATGACTCGCTGTGGCAACCCCTGAAGAGGGAACAGCCGAAAGAAGAAGAAGAAAGTATCTGAAATACAAAAAAACACAAGTTGATATTAAACATAATTACAAATACAAAACAGGTTGAGCAGAGTAAGTAGACAGTAGCAGAGGGAATAAGTGTGGTCAGTTTGTCCTCCAGCAATCTAAGCCTATAGCAGCATAACTAAAGGACAGATCAGGAAACCCAAGCCGACCCTAACTATAGGATTTATCAAAAAAGAGAGTCGTAAGCCTAGTCCTAAAACTGGATAATGTGTCAGCCTCACAGACAGAGATTGGAACTTGGTTCCACAAGAGAGGAGCCTGATAACTGAAAGATCTGCCTCCCTCTCTGGTTTTGTAAATACCTGCAGCCTGAGAGCGAAGTGCTCTGTTAGGAAAATTTGGAACAATAAGATCTGTAATATAAGATGGAGCTAGGTTGTTGATAGCTTTGCAGGTCAGAAATAGGATTTTGAATTCTATTCTGGATTTGACCGGGAGCCAGTGGAGAGAAGCTAAAACTGGAGATATATGATCTCTCTTAATAACTACAGTCAAGACTCTGGCAGTAGCATTTTGGATCAACTGAAGACATTTTAAAGAAGTAGTTGGACACCCAGATAAGAAACCATTGCAATAGTCCAGTCTAGACGTAACAAATGCATGAACCAGTTTTTCTGCATCAGTTTTAGATAAGATGTTTCTAATTTTAGCGATATTACACAGGTGGAAGAAAGCAATTCTAGTAACGTTTTAATGTGGGGGATAAACGTCTTGATCAAAAATAACACCAAGATTTTTAACAATAGAATTGGAGGCCAGATTAATGCCATCTAAGTTGGGCGAAAGACTGAAAAATTCATTCCTAAGTTGCTCAGGTCCAAAAACCAAAACCTCCGTCTTGTCTGTATTCAAAAGGAGAAAATTAAGGGTCATCCAGGTTTTTATGTTTTTAAGACATGCTTGTAGTCTAAAGCCCCTTTCATAAGACAGGTCGGTCCGGCTTTTATGCGTGTTCAAGCCTCCAACGAGCATTCAGAAAACACGCAAACGCGGTTTGGCAGATTAAATTGACTCGCCTTTGATCCCCCTCTGACCCGCCACGATTGATAGTAGCCCCTTTCATAAGACAGGTCGGTCCGGCTTTTATGCGTGTTCAAGCCTCCAACGAGCATTCAGAAAACACGCAAACGCGGTTTGGCGGATTAAATTGACTCGCCTTTGATCCCCCTCTGACCCGCCACGGTTCATAGTGTCAGCCCCGGATCTGAGCTGCGCAGACCCACTTCTGAATGCAAGACGCGCGATCCGCGCTCAGAATACAGATGACATCAGTGTGCGACTGCAGTCAACAGGCAGATTTATATTAAAAATGACACGAAACCACTGTATAAACTAGTTTAGCTGTTTTTCCCCCTCTAGCAGCGGCGCAGCGCGCTGAGTGTGTGCGTGTGTGAGTTTGAATAGGTTCTATTTGGGGTCTCGTGAACACGTTTGTGTGTGTGTGTGTGTGTGTGCGCGCGCGCGTCCATTTATTTATTGCTGAGGAAATATTTAAAATAACACGACACGACTGTAAGCTAGTTTCGCTGTTTTTCCCCCTCTAGCAGCGGCGCAGCGCGCTGAGTGTGTGTGTGTGTGTGTGTGTGTGTGTGTGTGTGTGTCGCGCGCACGCAGCCAGCTGTCCCATTTATTTATTACTGAGGAAATATTTAAAATAACACGACACGACAACTTGTACACATCTGTCCCACAAAAAATACGTTGCGGTTCAGTTCTGCTCAGCTCCACGCCTCTTTGAAGCCGCGTTGCAGCTGATCATATGAACACGTTTCTTTGAGCGGGACATGCCCGCCTTCAACTGTTGTCTTATGAATGACCTGGGGAGGGTTAAATCCGGACTGGTTTGTGCGGGAATAGTGCGGGTTTGATTTATGAAAGGGGCTTAAGTAACTAATTGGATTCATTGGATTTCATGGACAAATATAATTGTGTGTCATCAGAATAACAATGGAAATGTATCCCATGCTATTTAATAACTTTACCTAATGGAAGCTGTTGTTTCTACCCAGTTGAGTTACCACATGAGTTATGGCAAAAACCCTACTGCAGCCTCTCCTCCAAGGGGTATAATGAACTGAGCTTAACCCTTGAGTATTACCCAGAGCAATTTTAGGTTAAATCTACAAAGGTCCACCGACATGATTTTTTTTACAATTCATAAAATTGCTCAATATATATATTTTATCATTTAAATATGTTCCTTTATGCAAACAAAATGATAAATCACTTTAATTTTGCTTTAAAAGTGATTTTGAACTTCAAGCTGTGTTTAATCATGGGAAATCTGATTACACCCGAACGCACCATCTGTGATGTCACACCGGGCAGAGCTCTGGGCTTGTCACAGTGCGCAGGTATGAGCAACTCCACATGAAGGTAAGTCTGATACAGCATCCTGTTGTTTCTTGTTCCATCACCCAAACTATTTTCTGTTTCCCAAAATGAAGACAAATAGCTCAAATCTTCACATAGATTGCTACATTCGTCTGGTTTTAAATGGTCCGCTATTAAAGAGACCAGAGCCCTCTGCCCAGTGTTACGTCACAGATGGTGCGTTCGTGTGTAATTGGATTTCCCATGATTAAACACGGCTTGAAGTTCAAAATCCCTTTTAAAGCAAAATTAAAGTGATTTAGCATTTTGTTTGCAAAAATGAACATGTTTAAATGATAAAAGATATATATTTTGAGCAATTTTATGAAAATTAAAAAATCATGTCAGTGGGGCTTTAAGGCTATGTGAAGGTAACTCATCCAGATTTGTTAACGATCTTCTTTTGCAAGTCACATCCTTATGTCACCCCATAACTCGTCCAACCTAGCAGCCGGGGTTGGATTGTCGCTCATGGGGAAACCTGCGTTCACGGTCATCCACTTCCATTGTAGAATGGCTATTCTTACAGATCTGGTTGTTTTTGGAGTCTAGGTATAAGAGTCTAGGGTGTTGTTTTTACTTTGTATGATCAAAGCTAAGAAACCTTTAAAAACCTCCCTCTTTTATTAGAATTGAACCAAGCCTCTCTAATCCATGAATACAAAGTGATGAAATGATAGTCCAGAGTTTTATCATTTATGCTTTGGCAATGCTGGGCAGTGCTAATCCAAAAATTAGTTCCGCTATTTCTAAAGCACTTATTAATTTATTTAGGTCCGCAATTTCAAAAGCACTAATGTCTTATGAAAGCTAGGGGAAGCTAATTCTAAACCGCTATTTAAATTCAACAATTGGTAGCCAGCAAGTTATGCAATATTTGCACTAGACTGCCAACTAGTGCACTGCTGTGGTCTGTTTACCATTACCATGGCAACCTGACGCAATGGCGTAGTCCACCGCTCATTCTAAGACACCGCTAGACAAGTGAGCACTGGGTGTATACTTACTTTACAATAGCCTACTTCACTGTATATACAACTTAGGCCTCCCATCACTCATGTATTTTTGAAAGATTTATTTAAAAAAAAAGATTAAATTAATAGATCTTTGCACCACCATATCGTCCTTAGTCCTCACAGGTTAGGATTAATGAAAATAAAATAAAAAAAGTTTAAAAAAGGAATAATCAATATATTTTTTTTCTTTATTAAGGGTGCTCAGAATCTAAATCCTGCCCCTTATCATACTGAGTTGTATGGGTCATAAACTACACCTGGATCAGAATGAGAAGCTTGGCATGTTCGGTGTGACCCATGTTTTGGCTGTGGATGGGTACAGCAACAAAACTGTTTCAAATGCCACCATACCAATAAAAAACAACAACCTGATGATCTTTGAGGAAGTTTACAGGTAATAAACACAGACAAACCAGACAGTCAGAGCCACTCACTGACTTTAGAAAATCCATTTGGACTATTGTTGTGTATCTGTAAAACAGCTGTACTAGTTTGACACATTTGATAGAAAACAAAAATCAAATAATTCCGCAGGACAGTTTTCCAAAGTTTGATTTTTGATGTGAGGTTAAAGTAAAAAATGTAGAAAACCATGATGTATTGTATTTGTTGAATCACACTTAAAAATGAATAATAAAATGACAAGTCGTTTCTTCATTTTTTGATTTTTGATTCTCAATGAAAAAACAATTGAACGAAAGGTACATTGACCCCACGGGTGAGACTCTACGCTCTCTTCGGTGACTTCCTCAGCCACAGCCGATGAAGATCCTTCTTCCACACGTGGTTCATCCACAGGCCGCTGAGAAACATCCATAATAAGTTGTTCACCCTCCATGTTAAAACTCTTCGTCTGACTCACTCTTCAAAACAAGCAATAAGGCTGCAGAGAAACACACTGGCTGCTAACTGAGTGGCTGCTAACTTGACCAATCCTGTCTTGTCACATGACAGGTAATAGCCAATAGGGCTCCTTAGGGCGGGCCCCGCTCTTAAACCAACCAACCGGACGACTGCTCATGGACTACATCCGGCGCTGACAGGATATGGTCTGTTAGCAATTTAAGAGCCCGTAAATAAGTTTTTTCGTTTTTACTGATAGATAATTAGTTATTAGCGGTACTGCATTTTAAATAAAAATAGCACAAATCCGCTTATGAATTATAAAAATTAGTCAATCCGTTATAACGCTGACAAATTGTTTAGGTCCGCTATAAGCGGATTAGCGCTCCCTAGCGGTCTGGCGCCCACCTTTGGTGTTCACCAATATGTTCACTGCACAGAACATCTATATGTTGATGTAAGGAAACTATGAGCTCCCACTCTGAACCATTAGCATCCTACTCAAAAAGTTATTGAGAAGGCTGACAACTGTACTTCTACTTGAGTATGTTATTTTAGTACTCTTTCCACCTCTGCTAAAAAGTGGTTTACTGAAATAATTAGGGTGGTCGAAGGACAATCTATGTGGGCCATGGCCACCATTGGACATCCTCTGCTTCTGCCTTTGCTCTTGGTTATGGGTAAAATTGCTCCTTTCACTCACCAGGATTTGTCAATGCGCTTAAGGTTTACTTACATTTCTTGCTCAATTTCAGTCCAGAAAAACATTTATCTCCAAAACAAAATACTTTCACTATTCAAATCCTTCAGTGATAGGGGACTTTGATGTATTGCTTGTTTATTCTACCTTATTATTTCAGCTTTAAGGTAAACAAATACTTTACCTTGTGTTTTTTTTCTTCCACTTTTCAGCCCTGATGGAGATTACACCATTACCAGCAAGTGGCCAGCTGTGTGGGTGAAAATATCCTCTAGCTGGTTATGCTTGGCCCTTTACATCTGGACCTTGGTTGCACCCATGAGTCTCACAAACCGGGACTTCAGCTGATCCTTTTTCATTTGCAGGTTCATGACTCAGCTGTAAGATATGACATGCAGTGACGGAAGAACAGAGGAAAAACCTTTGTGATCAGTTGGAGGCATCATCATCAGATATGGATGTTAGTTTAATGTTTCTTTTATCACTTGCAAAATAAATCAAAGTGCCACAAAGGAAAGTGTAAATGTAAACATTCTGGTATGGATCCAGAAACAAATCCATCAGCAGCTGTTTAAACTGAAGAAATGTGCAGTTTCTGCAAAATACAGCTTAATATTTTTTTCTGAAAATTGTACTAAAAGCAGAACATGAATTGCTATGAATAAATATATGGGGAAAAAAGATGTTTTAAAACTAAAATTTGCAACACACATAGTAACAAAAGCTAAATTTTCCAGTTGTAAAATGTAGTGAATATTTTAATGTTGAACAGTTCAATGACATTAATACGGCAAATGGAGCACTCTCTATAATTCATATAAATAGTAGAAGTATTAATGCTAATATATGGATATCAGATTATTTAAAAACATTTAATAAGACTTTTTCAATAGTAGCATTGTCAGAAACATGGTTAAACGATGGAAACTCACATAGTTCTTATATCACATGAATAGGGAAAAAAAGGTGGAGGAGTGGCTCTATTTGTAAAAAAAAAAATGAAATAAAGTGTAGATTGTATAGTGAAATTTCTATGACGGTTGACAATTTCATGGAAATGATAACAATAGAAATAATAAATAAGAAAATTAAATACATAATAATAAGCTGTGTATATAGATAACCTGGATCAAAATTAGAATTATTCACAGATAAAATCTTGGAAATATTGGTTATTAGTTGTAACAAAAAAGTTTTTTTTTGCACGGAGATTTTAACATTGATCTGTGGACAGGGGCTGACTCAAATGACATCAGTACATTTATGAATTCAATGAGTAGTTTGAGTTTTTTTCCGTTGATATCTAATCCAACAAGAATCACATCACACAGTGCTACAATAATCAATAACATTTTTAGTAATATCACAGATGGTGATGTGATAGGCGGTATCTTGATGAATGATTTGAGTGATCATTTACCAATTTTCACAATTTACAAATATGATGAAATTCCTATGAAAAAGAATACAAGAAAGAACAAAATAATAAACACATCTAAAAAAAACTTAGACAAATTTAAAGATGATTTAGATAAACAAAATTGGGATGATGTGTATGTAGATGATATGAATCTATCTTATGAAAAGTTTATGAATATTCTAGAAGTGTTCTATAAAAACGTTGTGTGCAAAAAATTAATATAAAGAAAAATACCATTGATCAACCATGGATGACGAATGGACTGAGAAATGCATGTTAAAAAAAAAAACTATCTGTACTCTTGTTTTTTGAAATCCAGAACACTTGAAGCAGAAAACAAATATAAAGAGAACAAAAACAAGTTAACGGGGATCATAAGAAAGCATAAGAGACAATATTATAGTGAATTGTTACATAAATGTAGTGGTGATATGAGGGTAACATGTCAAGTAATGAATAGTGTTCTAAAAAAAGGTTAGTGTGGGTCTTTCCCAACATTACGTGGAAAATAACAAGGAAACACATGATGATTACGAAATCGTAAATGGATATAATAATTACTTTGTAAATGCTGAATCTAACCTTGTGGCCTCAATACCGAAAGCGGAGAAAAATGTAAGTTATTTGATCGATAATTGTGTGAACAGTATGTTTCTAAGGGGAACTGATAAAGAAGAAATAATGAATGTAGTTAAAAAATGTACTGACAAAATATCAAAAGACTGTGAAGAAATGGATATGATGGTGGTAAAATAAATAATGAGTCATGTTATTGAACCATTTACATATATGTAATTAATTTATCATTTTTAACAGAAATAATAATTAATAATAATAATTTGTCACATTTGTCATCTGTGTATGTTTCCCATACTTGACAGACGAAATTGGTCTTCTGCCTTTAACCCAACCACCACCAGGTGGTGCAGCGAGTAGCCGTAGTCAGCGCTCGGGGAGCTGGAGAATTAGATGTGCACTCATAGACACCCCAAGGTGTGTAGTGGCCGGGGCGCGAACCCGCGTCCTTCGGGTCCCAAGTCAAAAGCCTTAACCACTACACTGAAATGTTTCCAGACAGAATGAAAATAGCAAAGGTAGTTCCTCTATTAAAAAATGGTGATAAATGTGCATTAAACAACTATAGACCTATATCCTTGTTGCCACAATTCTCAAAAATTCTAGAAAATTTATTTGTGACCAGACGCTACCAATTTCTGGATAGAAATAACATTCTAAGTAATAGTCAATATGGATTTAGATCAAATAATTCAACATCCATGGCTCTTATGGAGTTGATGAAACAAGTTACCACAGCTGTAGATCAAAAACAATATTGCATAAGTATATTTGTTGATTTAAAAATAGCATTTGACACTATTGACCATACCATTCTACAGTACTTGATAAATAAAAAAAATATGGTATTAGAGGACCTGCATTGCAGTGGATATTTAGTTATCTAAAAGACAGAAAACAGTTTGTTCAAATAGACGATGTAAGATCTAATCTATGCAATGTTATATCTGGAGTGTCACAAGGCTCTGTACTTGGAACTAAGTTGTTTATTTTATATGTAAATGATTTAATGAAGGTGTCTGGTGTCCTTAAATGTGTTATTTTTGCTGATGACACTACTTTCTTTTGTTTGGGTAAAGACTTGGAACAAATGTTTGAGTTGATAAATATAGAGTTTGTTCAAATTCAATATTGGTTTAAAATAAATAAGTTATCGTTGAACCTGGATAAAACCAATTATATAATATTTAGTAAGAAAAAGATAACTGTTGATGTTCCTTTTAAAATTGATGGTGTTGAGATATGCAGGGTAAAGGCTGGAGTAGAGCTGAGCGTCCTGCATGTACGCCACTCTACGCGCGCATTCTGTGCGCACGGGTTCGCTGGCACAGCTCTGCTTTCAGTTCTCATGTTAAATGCTTGCGTTTTTGCTCCAAATCCTTGTTGTAATTTGAGCAGCTGCGCACAGAGGGGACAAAATTAGGTCGCTGATTGGTCACTTGCTGACACGCCTACTGAAATGATTGACAGCTCGGTTAAGAGAACAGCTCGGGTGAGAGAAAAACATGAGCTGGCCGGCTTCAGCCCGCTGCGGTGTTTCTGAACTTTATATGTTAATTAAAAGTTCTAAAAAATAAAAATAAAAACAGGGAGCGCTTTTCCTGCAGCCCACAGTCCACCAGGAAATATTTAAAACCTCGCGCAGCCAGGTAGGACCTGAATTCATTCATTTTTATGGAGTGAACGGAGGATGAAGCGATTACTTGACTTTAGGCAAAAAAAACAAAAGAAAAGGCCCCATCAGCGATAAAGAAGAGGAATTTAATTCATTTGTGTAACATACAAAACAGTCCGGCCACGGCTAGTTTATTGTGAGACAACACGCAAGCGTGCGCAGTTGTAAAAAAAGAGCTTTGCGCGTTCGTGCCCTGCGGGGTGACGCGGGGCTACGCTTGTGCCTCAGCGTACGTATAGTACAGAGGCGTACAGGCAGTACACGCAGGTCTACCGGGGGCTTAAGGGAGGTGAAGTTTTTGGGTGTAAATATTGATGATAGGTTGTCATGGAAACAACACATACATTTTGTAAAAACTAAAATATCTAGGTCCATTGCAGTGCTATATAGAGTTAGAGATTTATTAAATAATAAAGCATTGTATTTGTTGTATGATACAATTATAGTCCCGCATTTAATTTACTGTATTGTAGGAGGTGGTGAAGAGACGACACAGGAGACGGGATATAGTTCTTCACTTTTAATCAACTCCTACTAAACTGGCGGGAAAACCACCCAACACCGCCTTATATACTAACACAACATCCGGTCCTCTGGACCTTTCACAATAAAAGCATCCTGTAACACATTCGGTCCACTGGGTGTGAGTAGAGCCCCCTAGTGGTCCACCACACACGCCCCCCCAGAACACCCAGTAAGGTCCATCACTAGTCCCGCATTTTAGGTTTGATTAAACGACCAGAACGGCTGAACCTGGGCCCTGCAGAACCAGTCTGATGAAGCGGAGGGCTCCGAGGAGGGCCTGCAGAAGATTCGGGCTCCAATGGACGTTGAGAGTCTCTGGCAGGGGGACAGCAGTCCGTTAACAATGTGGATGGAGGTCTGCCCCTGCGAGGAGCCTGGGCCGTAACAACCTGATCATCTGACATAACATGAGCTGGTTTAAGCCTATCGATACAGACAGTCTCAGTACGACCCCCTAAATCTAAAAGGAAATGTTTTGGACCTGGTTGAAGAACCCGAAACGGTCCATCATACAAAGGCTGTAGTGGTGTCCTGTGTGCATTGTGTTTGACAAAAACAAATTTAGAGGACTCCAGACTCTTAGGGACAAATGACTGCGGTAAACAATGGTGTACCGGGCCGGGGACACGAAAAGGGGCCTCCTGAGGTGAAAAATGGAGCAACGGTGGAGCAAACTGTGGTGAGGGTACCTCAGGTAAAAACTCACCGGGGACGCGCACAGGTTGACCGAAAACCAGTTCAGCCGGGGAAGAGCTCAGGTCCTCTTTGGTTGCGGTACGTAAACCCAACAAAACCCAGGGAAGACGGTCAATCCAGTTGTCACCGGTCAATGCAGCACGCAGTGCAGCTTTCAATGATCTGTGAAACCGTTCACACAAACCATTAGCTTGGGGGTTGTAAGCGGTGGTCCTGTGAACGTTAGTCCCCAGACTCTTGGCCATGGTAGACCAAAGTTCAGAAACAAACTGCGGGCCCCGGTCTGATGTAATGTCTGAAGGGGGGCCGAAACGCGCCACCCAGGTAGACAAAAATGCCCGGGCCACCACTGCAGATGTCGTGGATGTCAAAGGAACCACCTCAGGCCACCTGGTGGTCCGGTCTATCATAGTCAGCAGATGAGTAAAACCTTGTGATGGAGGCAGAGGGCCCACCAGGTCTACGTGCACATGATCAAACCGCCGACCTGGGATGGAGAAGGGTTCCAAAGGTGCTTTGGTGTGCCTGTTAACCTTAGCGCGCTGGCATGGGACACACGCTGCTGCCCACTCCTTAACTGCTTTACGCAGACCGGGCCAAACAAACTTTGAACTGACCAGTTTCACCGAGGCTCTAACACCTGGATGAGAAAGGGAATGTAAGGAGTCAAAAACGCGGCGTCGCCATGAAACTGGAACCAGGGGGCGGGGCCTGCCAGTAGAAACATCACAGAGCAGGAGGGGACCTCCGTCATTCACCTGCCGTTCCTCCAACTCGAGGCCCGTGGGCCCGGACTGGAGCTCGAGTATTTCTGCGTCGCTACGTTGGTCCGCAGCCATAGCAGAAAAATCGATGCCAACGTATACGGGAGAGATCAGCACCCGGGAGAGACAGTCGGCCACCACGTTGGATTTTCCAGCCACATGCTGAATGTCTGTAGTAAATTCAGACACCGCTGCGAGGTGGCGTTGCTGGCGAGCAGACCAGGGGTCAGAAATTTTTGACATCGCAAACACCAAGGGTTTGTGGTCAACATATGCAGTGAACCGGCGGCCCTCCAGGAAAAACCTGAAATGGCGTGTGGCCAGGTAAAGCGCCAGCAACTCTCTGTCAAAAACACTGTATTTCAGCTCATTGTCCCGCAGCGTACGGCTGAAAAATGCAAGCGGCTGCCAAACCCCGGAAACCTGCTGTTCTAACACAGCCCCCACCGCAACATCAGATGCGTCGGTTGTTAAAGCTATTTGCGCCGCTGGGGATGGATGGGCCAAAAGGGCAGCAGTGGCCAGTGCAGCTTTAGCATCACCAAATGCCTGTAGGCGTTCTGGTGTCCAGTCCACGCTGTCGTTGGGCTTTTTCTTTTTCAGCGCTCCATAGAGCGGACGCAGCAGTTGTGCTGCCCTGGGGAGGAAACGGTTATAGAAGTTAACCATTCCCAAAAATTCTTGTAGCGCTTTAACAGACTGGGGCTGTGGGAAATCTGACACCGCCTGCACTTTGTTTGGTAACGGGACGGCACCACTTGCAGAAATGCGGTGGCCCAAAAAGTCAATGACTGGCAGCCCAAACTGGCATTTCGCTGTATTTACAATCAGGCCATGTGCTGCCAGGCGCTGAAAAACCTCACGGAGGTGGGACAAGTGCTGCTCAGCCGAGCTGCTAGCCACCAGGACGTCATCCAGGTACACAAATACGAAGGACAGACCCCTTAGGACTGAATCCATCAACCGCTGAAATGTTTGTGCTGCACCTTTAAGACCAAAAGGCATGCGCAAAAACTCAAAAAGGCCGAAAGGCGTGATAACAGCGGTCTTAGGGACATCCTCCACATGCACAGGAACCTGGTGGTACCCCCGTACTAAATCTACTTTAGAAAAAATGGAGGTCCCAGCCAGGTGCACTGAAAAATCCTGGATGTGGGGGATGGGATAACGATCGTTCTCTGTGATGTTATTAAGGCGGCGGAAATCCCCACATGGACGCCATTTGCCATCTGCCTTGGGCACCATGTGGAGGGGGGAGGCCCACGGACTGTTTGAGCGTTGCACGATGCCTAAACGCTCCATGTTAGCAAACTCTTCCTGTGCTATTGCTAGCTTAGTAGCATCGAGGCGGCGTGCACGTGCGAACACCGGGGGGCCCGTTGTGGGAATATAATGTTCGACCCCATGTTTTGTGTTTGTGTTTGCAAAATCAGGAACAGTCAGCGAGGGGAATTCAGACAATAAACGCTGAAACACATTACCCGAAGCTAAAAAGTTAGCATGCATTAAAGGCCCAGCTCCTCGCGTCTCACAAGGCAGTGACGAAAAAGACACAGCGTCGATCAAACGTCTGTTAGCTAAATCAACCAGGAGCCCGTGAGCACAAAGAAAATCAGCCCCTAAAATAGGGACTGAGCTAGCAGCTACCACAAAGTTCCACTGGAAGTCCCGTTCATGGAAACGAACAGTCACCAACCTTTCGCCAAACGTCTTGCCGCGGTTAGCTGCGGCCCGCAGCCTTCTGCTAACCTGTCGGAGCCAGTCGGGGGAACGAGGCTCTTCTGCGAGCCGGAGTCCACCAGGAACCGCCTCCCCGACCTCGAGTCTTCAATGAAAAGCAGCCTTTCCTTGTCGCCAACGGCCGCGACTGCTAGCGGGCGCTGGCGCTGTCGTTTCCCTGCGGCTTGAAACTGCACGGTGGGACGCACCGTCGTGCTTTGGCGCCAAAACGCTGGTGGAAGAAACAAAAGGCAGCTCCTGACCGCCTGCGGGCGACCCCTGCTACGACCACTGGCTCGTCCGGCGCTGAGGGCGATGCTTGAAGCTCGGGCGCCGCTGGAGATCCGGGGACCGCCGCTTGGACCGCGAACGTCCTCGCAGCCAGCAGGATGCGGTCGGCTTCGCGGGCCAGCGAGCGGTAATCCTTCTGCTGCAGAAACGGGGAGTTGGCCAGGGCAGTGCGCACTGGAGCCGGGAGCCGGCGGAGGAAGAGGTGGAGAAAGAGAAACTCACAGTCAGCTGAACCCCTCAACGACAACATTCCTTCCATGAGCTCAAGAGCTGTGCCATCGCCCAAATCGGAGAGGGAAAACAGTTTCTCGGCGCGCTCCGCGTCCGAGAGCGTGTAACGCTGCAGAAGGAGCTCCTTGAGGGCGTCGTATTTTCCTTGTGCAGGAGGGTCTTCGAGCAGGCTCATTACCCGCTGGGTGGACAATGGGTCCAGTGAAGCGACCACATGGTGGTATTTGGTGTCGTCTGCAGAGATCCCGCGAAGAGCGAACTGTGATTCGACGTGGGCGAACCACGACCGAGGTGCGTGCAGCCAGAAGTCCGGGATTTTAACGGCCACCGCAAAAGCGAGCGGGGCCGCCGGTGGAGGTTCCACAGCAGCGGACAGCTGAAGAGAGCTGGCTTGACCTTCGGATGTCGTCATTTCAATTCACAAGGGTCACCAGTGTAGGAGGTGGTGAAGAGATGACACAGGAGACGGGATATAGTTCTTCACTTTTAATCAACTCCTACTAAACTGGCGGGAAAACCGCCCAACACCGCCTTATATACTAACACAACATCCGGTCCTCTGGACCTTTCACAATAAAAGCATCCTGTAACACATTCGGTCCACTGGGTGTGAGTAGAGCCCCCTAGTGGTCCACCACAGTATAGATGTTTGGGGTACAGCGTGTAAAACTATAACTAAGCCTATTTTTACTTTACAGAAAAGAGCTATAAGAATTATCACAAGAAAACATTACTGCCATCCATCAAATGTTTTGTTTTGTAAATTGAAGTTGCTGAAGTTTTATGATTTGATTGACTATACTATTCTTTCAGTTTTGTACAAAGCTCAGAACTTCACATTACCCTCAAACATTCAAACGCTTTTTGTAAAAAGGAAAAGTACTTATAATCTTTAGGGAACAGATATTTTTGTTATTCCACAGCATAGAACTAGTTTAAAGAGTAGGTCTACTTTAATTCAGGGAATAGGTCTGTGGAATGGTCTGGAAAATGATATTAAAGTAAGTAAGTAAGTAAACTTTATTTATATAGCACCTTTCACAGATGTAAAATCACAAAGTGCTTTACAAAAGAAATACACATAATAAAATCATACTAAAATCATACACTCTTAAAACATGCTGTACAAAAAGGTTACACATGATAAACTCTAAAATCGATAAGTATAATTAACCATAAGCCTGTTTGAAAAAATAAGTCTTAAGACTTCTTTTAAATGCATCAGTCGACTCGGAGCCGCGCATTGTTAGAGGGAGAGCGTTCCAGAGCCTCGGAGCAACCACCTGAAATGCTCTATGACCACGGGTTTTAAAATGGGTTCTAGGGACCGACAGCAGTAGCTGATTAGAAGACCTCAGATTTCTAGATTGACAAAGAGGCTTCAAAAGGTTGAAAACATATTTGGGAGTCTCACCATGGAGTGCTTTAAAAGTTAAAACCAAAATTTTAAAATGAACCCTAAAATAAATTGGAAGCCAGTGGAGAGAGTACAGAACAGGAGTTATATGATCTGTTCTGCGGGTTCCAGTCAAAAGTCTGGCTGCAGTGTTCTGAACAGTCTGAAGAGAAGCCATGGTGGATTTACTTATCCCTACTAAAAGGCTGTTACAATAATCCAGTGGTGTAGTCTATGTGGCACTATGAAAGAGAACAAGGCATGAAAATAGTAGCCCCCCATTTTATTTGTTTGCTAAAGATTACTGACAGACAGAAACTAGCGTTATTGCCTTGTAGTGTATGGGTTTCGCCATCAGAGGGCGCTCAGTGCCTTATAGAACGGACGATGACGCTCTGTTTAGGCAGAGGAAATCAGCCGTTGCTAGGAAACCAGCTTACAGCAGATATTAGGAGCAGTTGTAACCGTTGTGTTTTCTGTTCACAGGTAAGCTGAATCATAAACAAAATACAGTATATGTATTGTTTGGGTTTGGTTAAGGAAGATGTGTTGGGGTGGATGTACAGTGACGTTAAAAGTGAATACTGTGTGTCTGTTTACTGTTGTGTCGTTTGTTGGCTGTTGTGTAGCAGAGGAAATCAGCCGTTGCTAGGAAACCAGCTTACAGCAGATATTAGGAGCAGTTGTAACCGTTGTGCTTTTCTGTTCACAGTTAAAAACTAAATAAATATGCTACACCAGAAGTGACCAGGCCCATCATTTTCAACGGTGTAACATATTTTGGCGAGCTAGCCAGGAGGTGGCGCTAGTGAATCAACACCATCACCAACCACCTTCCTTCCCAAGAGACGAACCGGAATATATAAAAAAAGAGAAGATGGAAGCAGTACAGCTTCTGCGTGATCAAGTGAGTGCAGCCTTGTGGCAGTTGGAAAGAGAGCCTCTCGTTGACGTTTGCAGGCGACTGAAGTGTTCCGGCCTGGACAGCGGAGAGCCTCAAAGTACGACCAAGAGGACACTCATCAGGTTGGCAGAGGATATGTTTGATGAGATAGAGAAAAGTGAAGAAGAGGATCAAGTGGAACAGTTTTATAAAGAAACAGCCACATACATCCAGAGACTAAGTAAAGTAATTTATCAGTCAGTAGAAAAATCCTCATTTAAAGAGTCTGTGCCACAGAAATACTTTGAGAACACCATTCCATGCATAACTTCAGTCCAGGCAACAGATTATCCACTCAAAACCCGATCAGAGCCGACACGAACTCTGCAAGAGGTAACATTGAGGAGGGAGTTTAAAATCTCTGGACAGATTGGTGAGAGTGGGCAGAAGGATAAGCTGCCCTACCTCAGTTTAGTACGCCAGATTGAAAAGGGGATTGAAAAAGGACACTCAGAGACTGAAATAGTTGAAGCAGTAATTAGGGCCATCAGTCCAGGAATGCCTCTAAGAGACATGTTGGAGATAAAACGTGGGCTAACACTTAGCAAACTGCTCACCATATTAAAGGGACACTACAGGGCAGATAGCCCCACTGAGCTTTACCACCAGCTTGTCAATATCTCCCAAGATCCCAAAGAAACTGCCCTAACGTTTGTATTTCGTGCCATCGAGCTCAAAGAAAAATTGTTATGGAAAGCAGAAAATGAGGAGACCGATGAAATATACAGCAGCACCACAATTCAGCGTAAGTTTCTCCGCTCCATTGAAACTGGGCTGCTCAGCGACTCCATTAAGTATCAATTGCTGCCTCTGCTAAGTAACATGACTATAACAGATGAAGAACTGATTGAGAAAGTTAACGAAGCTTCAAAGCTAGAAAATGAAAGATTTGAGAAACAAAGGAGGTCCACTGCAGTCAAGATTCCCAAGGTACAAGAGCTTCAAACAGAGTGCCGGACAGCCCTGACACCCGTTCAAAGCCACCTGAAATCCAGAGAATCTCCCACTACAGTGGCTGTGGCAACAGTTAAAAATAAAGAAATTAAATCAGACACACAGCAGATCATAGAAGAACTTCGCAAAGAAATGAAAGAAATGTTTATGGCTGCTCTGGAAACCAGTTCCAACACCATGGCACCAAAACAAAGACAAAAAGGCTGTAAAAAGTGCAGAGAAGAGGGGAAAGGAGACAACTGTATCACTATTTCAAATGTGGGCAGGAGGGCCACTACTCTCGTGGATGCAGAGCACCGAGACCATTGATGGGGAAACGGGGAAGGACTACTGAGGTGGGACCAGCAGTAGTCCAGTACCGATGGTCCCATAATAATAATAATAATAATAATTAATTCAATTTATAACGCACTTTTCATTACTGAAAATCTCAAAGTGCTACACATATATTGAATGCTACACACATTCATAAACCGGTGGCGGCAGACTACCATGCAAGGTGCTTTCCAGTCCTACCGGAAGCAACTCAGGGTTAAGTGTCTTGCCCAAGGACACAACGACACATGGTGCGGGTCCCGGGAGTCGAACCACCAACTTTCCGATCGGGAGACGACTGCCATTACCACTACACCACGGCCGCCCTAATAATAATGATGAGACGCCAAGCCCACCACCATCCTCTAGTGAAACTCCAGTTACTGCCTTTTCAGCTTTAACTGAAGTTTGTTATCTACCTCCTCAAAGCAAGTCAAGGTTAGTAAGCCTGGTGGGAAACCGCTATACTGTGAACTGTTTTATGGACAACCATCATGTCAAAGTATTGTGGGATACAGGGGCACAGTCCAGCATTGTAAATGAAAACTGGCGGCAGAACCACCTTCCCCACACATTTGTCAGACCTGTTTCAGAACTGTTGGACAATGAGACGCTCACAGTGTTCGCTGCAAATGACACGCCCATCCCCTACACTGGTTGGATAGAAGTCAGCTTCAGACTAGACGGTGATTGTTCCCCAACCAGTGAGCTGCAAGTGCCAATATTGGTATCCAGTGACCCAGCCGTGGCCAGTGATCCTATCATCGGTTACAATGTTATTGAAGCTGTTGTCAACAGAAAAGAAGTAAAGTCCAAAGATGGAAGAAAACAACTCGCACACTATGTGAGTAAAGCATTTGAAATAACTGTACAAACTGCACATAATGTTGTCAAACTTGTGCAGAACAGCAACAAAGACTCAGAGACAGGTGTGGTAAGGACTGGAGTAAAGAGAGTGCCTTTGAGAGCAAATCAAGTCACCACAGTCTATGCACGGGCACATGTTAGTCCACAGGCTCAGGGCCAAGATATGTTTTTTTTAGCTGACATGGCTGACCCACCACCAGAGGGCATCATGTTCAGTGATGTACTGGTGCAAATCCCAGACAGAAAAGTGCCATACGTGCCCATCCCAGTGACTAACATCACAGACCACACCATTTATCTAATGAGTCGTAAAGTGATCGGACATCTTGAACCAATAAAGACTGTATATGCAGCAGACTACCAGACAAAAGTAAATGAGCTGACACAAGAGGAAAAAAAGAGTTCAAAGTTAAAGTCACACAACACAAATAACACACAGTCACACAAGAGTCAACAGAGACCAAAGTCATGGGATCCACCAGTGGATCTTCAGTACCTGACAGAAAGTCAACAAAGAGCTGTGAAGATGATGTTGCGGGAAGAATGTGAGGCATTTGCATATGACAGTGATGATGTGGGCTGCATCCCTTCTCTGAAAATGCATATAACCCTTCATGACACAAGTCCTGTAAAAAAAACCTACATGTCTGTCCCAAAACCGCTTCACAATGAAGTGAAAGAGTATCTGCAAGATCTGCTTAACAAAGGTTGGATCACACAATCAAGGTCTCCCTACTCATCACCTGTGGTGTGTGTCCGCAAGAAAGATGGTACCCTTCGGCTTTGTTGTGACTTTAGAGAGCTCAACCGCAAGTCAGTTCCGGACCGTCATCCGATACCAAGAATTCAGGACATGCTGGATGCACTGGGTGGGAGCTCTTGGTTTTCAGTGCTAGATCAAGGCAAGGCGTACCACCAAGGTTTTTTGGATGAAGAGAGCCGCCCCTTGACTGCTTTCATCACACCCTGGGGGCTCTACCAATGGGTGCGCATTCCCTTTGGCCTGAGCTCCGCACCAGCTGAGTTCCAGAGGAGCATGGAACATTGTATGGCAGGTCTCAGAGACACTATTTGCCTTCCATACCTGGATGACAACCTGGTGCACAGCAGCAATTTTGAAGAGCACTTAGAGCACATCCGCCTTGTCCTCCAGCGTTACAGGGAGCATGGTATTAAGCTGACTCCAAAGAAATGTGACCTGTTCAGGCGAAGTATCAAGTTTTTGGGCAAGCTCGTTACAGGCCAAGGCATGGTATTAAGCTGACTCCAAAGAAATGTGACCTGTTCAGGCGAAGTATCAAGTTTTTGGGCAAGCTCGTTACAGGCCAAGGTTACACAATGGACCCAGCGGAGCTGGCCCCTGTGATGGCTTTAAAAGAAAAAACACCTGCAACCGTCGGAGAGGTACGTCAAATGCTTGGTTTCCTCTCATATTATAGGCCTTTCATCGCTAACTTCTCCCGTATAGCCCATCCACTCTATAACCTGCTTAGTCCTCCAATGTCTGAGAACTTTGCTTCTGTCCCAGCTGAGAAGACGAACAAAAGGGTGAAGAAAAGTAAAGGCCACTTACCATCACGCTTACCCGTTCAGTGGACTAGCGTCCACCAAGAGACATTGAACCAGCTCGTAGATGCACTTACCAGACCTCCTGTCCTTGGGTACCCTGACTTTACAGAGCCCTTTGTGTTACATTGTGATGCATCGCAAGTTGGGTTAGGTGCTATTTTATACCAGCGACAGCAAGGCAAGATGAGAGTAATAGGGTATGGTTCCCGCACCTTGAGTCCAGCAGAAAAAAAGTACCACCTACACTCTGGCAAATTAGAGTTTTTGGCAATGAAGTGGGCCATCTGTGAACGTTTCAGGGATTACCTCTACCATGCAACGTCATTTGTGGTGTACACTGATAATAACCCGCTAACATATGTGCTCAGTACTGCAAAGCTCAACGCCACAGGTCACAGATGGGTCGCGGAGCTGGCCAGCTATAACTTCACCATCCGCTACCGTCCAGGCAAGACCAATACAGACGCTGATGGGCTGTCGCGAATGCCGTTGGACATTGACAGTTACATGAAGAGCTGTACAGCTGAAGTTGGACAGGAAGCCATAAGCGCATCTATGGAGTCTGTGGTGGTGGAACAGAGTTACCCCCGTCAAGGCATTGGTGTTATCCAGGTTAGTGCTCTGAAGTTGATCAAAGATTCCAGCACCAACCAGCCTTTTACACCAGACGAGATCCGCACAGCCCAGGAAGCAGATGAGGTCCTGTCAAGAGTGCTCTGGTACAAGTCACAGAGTAGAAGACCAAATAGGATTGAGGTGAAGTCTGAGGCTCCTGCAGTAGCTGCATTGCTCAGGCAGTGGTTGAAGCTTCACGTCGACCAAAATGGTATCCTGCGCCGCAAAACAGCCCACCGAGAGCAGTTATTGGTCCCTAAAGCCTATCGTCCCCTGGTTTTCAAAGAGCTCCATAAAGACATGGGCCACTTAGGGGTGGAAAGAACACTCGACCTGATCAGAGACAGGTTCTACTGGCCGCAGATGGCAAAAGAAGTTGAACACTTTGTTACTGAAGAATGTGAGTGTCTCAAGAAGAAGAAACCGAGTAAGCAGACCTGTGCTCCTCTGACCTCGATCCAGTCAACTTACCCATTCCAACTGGTCTCCATAGACTTCCTCCACCTGGAAAAGTGCAAGCATGGCTATGAATATATATTAGTTGTTATGGACCACTTCACGAGGTTCGCCCAAGCTTATCCGACAAAGAACAAAACAGCTAAAACTGTTGCTGACAAGCTCTTCAATGACTTTGCGCTGAAGTTTGGCTTCCCAACCAGACTACACCATGACATGGGTAAAGAATTCGACAACAAGCTCATGGCAAGGTTGAAAGAACTCTCAGGTGTCCAGGGTTCTCATACAACACCCTACCATCCACAAGGTAATGGACAGGTGGAAAGATTCAACCGTACCCTGTTGTCCATGTTACGAACCCTGGAGGACAAGGAGAAGGAGGATTGGAAAGAATCACTTGCTAAAGTTGTCCATGCGTACAACTGTACAAAGAGTGAGGCAACAGGCTACGCCCCATATTACCTCATCTTCGGACGTTCCCCACGCTTGCCCATCGACCTGCTCTTCAATCTGAGGGAAGATGAAACTCATATGGACTATGATGACTATGTTAGCTGCTGGAAAAAGAGAATGCAGGAGGCCTACACAGTAGCTTCTGAAACGGCTACGAAGGAAGCTGCTCGAGGAAAAACATACTATGACAGAAGAGTTAAAGGGAGAGATCTTCAGCCTGGTGACAGAGTTCTTCTCCGAAACCTCACTCCAAGAGGTGGACCTGCAAAGATCCAGTCTTATTGGGAGAACCAGGTCTACAAAGTGATGGAGAGGAAAACAGATGACAGCCCAGTGTATCGGATCTGTCCTGAAACTGGTCAAGGGAGAGACAAGGTGGTGCACAGGAATCTCCTACTACCCTGTGACTTCCTACCACTAGAAAAGCCACCAACACAGACTGTTAAGCCCCAAAAAGATGCTCCAACTGTTACAAAGAAAAGGCTGAGACGTCCATGTGCACAGCAGCATCCAGGAAATGGTGACACATCAGATGATGAGGACAGTAGCACATACCAGTGGTACCTCAGGAAGACTCCAGGGAGACATTGGCAGACTCCGCTCAACCCCTTGGCAGCGCCGTTCCAGCCTGAACCAAGTCTTCATGTTCAAGAAGAGGATGTGCCACTACAGAGCGAAGAGGATGTGCCACTACAGAGCGAAGAGGATGTGCCACTACAGAGCGAAGAGGATGTGCCACTACAGAGCGAAGAGGATGTGCCACTACAGAGCGAAGAGGAACACTCTGACATTGACTTTGGAAGGTCAGAGAGCGGTGAGGCAGTGATTGACATTTCAGCTGCCAACAAAGGTGAGACTGACTCTGTGAGAAAGCGACCCCATAGACAAAGTAAAAAACCACTTATATTGAGTTATGACACTTTAGGTCAGCCTACCTTGGTTCAGAGGGACTGCAAGGTGACTAAGACTCAGGTTATTGAGAGTAATACCTTCTGGAGACCATGGGCTGTGGGACTGTGTTAATGCTAAGTTTTAATGTACAGTAATATGTAATCAGAAATGTCAGGAGACATTTAATTTTGTGGGGGAGAGTGTGGCACTATGAAAGAGAACAAGGCATGAAAATAGTAGCCCCCCATTTTATTTGTTTGCTAAAGATTACTGACAGACAGAAACTAGCGTTATTGCCTTGTAGTGTATGGGTTTCGCCATCAGAGGGCGCTCAGTGCCTTATAGAACGGACGTTGACGCTCTGTTTAGGCAGAGGAAATCAGCCGTTGCTAGGAAACCAGCTTACAGCAGATATTAGGAGCAGCTATTGTAACCGTTGTGCTTTTCTGTTCACAGGTAAGCTGAATCATAAACAAAATACAGTATATGTATTGTTTGGGTTTGGTTAAGGAAGATGTGTTGGGGTGGATGTACAGTGACGTTAAAAGTGAATACTGTGTGTCTGTTTACTGTTGTGTCATTTGTTGGCTGTTGTGTAGCAGAGGAAATCAGCCGTTGCTAGGAAACCAGCTTACAGCAGATATTAGGAGCAGCTATTGTAACCGTTGTGCTTTTCTGTTCACAGTTAAAAACTAAATAAATATGCTACACCAGAAGTGACCAGGCCCATCATTTTTAATGGTGTAACATCTACGTGATACTCAGGTATATGGAGTATACCCACTAGAAAAGCTTAAGAATTTCAGTATACTCACTTAAAACTGCCCAATGATACATGACATATCATTAGACATGTGTCATTGATATGTTAATCGGCAGCCAAACACTTCCGTAATAATCTTATTGAATGCAGCGCTTTGCTTTGATTCCGTTTTGTAGATTCTGTAACTTGTTTTTAATACAAAGCCAACTGTTGTACAAAGTTTGTTGTCAAATATTAGTATCAGAAAAATCTGGAAATGTTCAATGTGCTTAAAAATCAAAATAAATGTATGATTACATTGTACTAACCAGTGTACTTTGGTTTCTAAGGACAGTATACACACTACAAAAATGTAGACTACACCACTGCAATAATCCAACCGAGAAGAAATAAAAGCATGGACAACCATTTCTAATTCTGTCTTAGATAAAATAGCTCACAACTTTGAAATGTTCCTTAAATGATAAAAACAGTTGTGAACTAACAGTTTACAATGACTGTCCATTGACAGAGAGCTGTCAAAGAGAACACCCAGATATCTAAGGTTGTTTTTGTTCGAAGGATTTAAGAACCCAAGATGCTTCCTTATTTCCATGATTTTATCATCTGGAGCAACGATAAGTGTTTCAGTCTTAGCAGCATTTAACTGCAAGTGGTTGTCATTAAGCCAAATTTTAATGTCAGATAGGCAGTTACTGAGTTCAGTCAATTTGTAAAATTCAGACAATCGAAATGAACAGTAGATTTGAATATCATCTGCATAGACATGGTATGAGACGTTACTGTAGCGATCGAAAATAAAACTCAATGGGCGAATGTACAGTAAAAATAAGAGTGGGCCCAAAACTGAACCCTGGGGCACCCCATAGGACAGCTCAGAAACATTAGAGTGAACATTGTTCATAAAAACAGTAAAAGACCTATCAGACAAATAAGACTTAAACCAGTTTAAAACAGTGCCAGAAATACCAAACAGAGCTCTCAATCTGTTGATAAGAACAGTGTGATCCACAGTATCAAAAGCTGAAGACAGATCCAGAGCAACAAACACAGTGTAATGTCCAGAATCAGCTGCCATCAACACATCACTGGGCACTTTTAATAATGCTGTTTCAGTGGAATGCAGTCTACGAAAGCCTGATTGGAAATCGTCCATACGTTCATTTTCCTCCATAAAAAAGTTCAATTGTTGTGCTACAACCTTCTCAAGGATCTTTGACAGGAATGGAAGTTTAGGGATAGGTCTGTAGTTTTCAGGCGGAGAGGAATCCAGGTTAGGCTTTTTTAGCAGAGGACAAACAATTTAAGGACAAATTAAAGTTGCAAAGTCAATGTCTATGTTTAAGAAAATGATTAAAACTAAATTTCTGAAAATAAAATAAATGGATTTATATTGTAATAATATAATGAATAAACACTTACGTGTCACCATTATTGTAATAATATAGGACGTATTGGTCAGTTTACTGACTTACCTATATTTTAGAGAAGTTGGAGCAGACTGGATCTGACCCAAATTCATTCGCGAGTTCACCCTTTTTCCGGTATTAAATTGCTTTAAAGTGATTAGCCAGAAATGTAATTTCACGAGAGACTTCAATTTATGTTGGTCCACCAGAAAATAGACCTTTTATTGAAATAATCATAAAAGTACATTAAACATTTGTATCGATATTAGCTCTGATTCACTAACTACTTTGACAAGAATTCAAATTAAAAACAAACAGACAGTTAGTGTTTAACTTACTGTTGGCACATTTACTTGACAGATTAATGGCTTAAGAAAAATAAGAATAGGAGGAAGAAGTGAGAAATGAAAGCTAAGTTTAAAGGAAGTTAATTATTTTGAGCAGACAGGGTGGCACTTTCCCACCACGGGTTCAGCTGGGCTTTTCACACGTTCAGAACACAATCAACGCCTCGTTACCTGTTGACGAACGTCTCTGGAGATAAGAGTTGAAGTTTTGTGGACACTAACGGACTGTGTTGTCCAGTTCACGTCCAAATGACTTCCGCGCGTGTGAGCTGATTCAGACGAGCAAAAAGAGCGCTTCTCCCGGCAGGAACAGAGCCAGCTCCTGGCTGAGCTTTCAAAATAAAACTACCAGAAAACAAATTCTTTCAGAAATGAGTGTTGTTGAGACACAACAATGCTTTGCCATGACTCCAGCTGAGACGTGGGTCTAACTGACACAATGACCAGAACGTTTCCAGCTTTTTCCAGAGGAGAAAACCAGTAGTTAGAAAGTTCTCCCCTTCGACACTAAAGTCCAAAACGGAAGTAGGACTTTATATGGGAGGCGGGGTCTCCCCACCTCCTCAATGACTATTGGCTGGTTTAACAAAATAAGAGATGGAATTTTGATTCCCATAGGCAGAAAGTCTCTGACGGACAACAGGAAAACTGTTTACATAAGCGGCCAGATGGACTGGCCTGTTATGTCTAGCTTGAAGACAAAACAGAGAAGGAAGTGAACAGCTTTTACCCTGACTCATGCCTTAGATTCAGAGCACATTTTTAATGAAGAATAAACCAGCAGAAGGTCAAACTCATGCAAGTAACAGATCATAATTAAATGACAAAAATATTCTGTTGATAAATTCTGAATTAACACACTTTAAAAAGAAAGTTCAATCTGATTAATTGGTGTCCATCCATCCATCCATCCATCCATCCATCTTCCTCCGCTTATCCGGGGTCGGGTCGCGGGGGTAGCAGCCTAAGTAGGGAGGCCCAGACTTCCCTCTCCCCAGCCACTTGGAGCAGTTCCTCCGGGGGAATCCCAAGGCGTTCCCAGGCCAGCCGAGAAACATAGTCCCTCCAGCGCGTCCTGGGTCTTCCTCTGGGTCTCCTCCCGGTGGGACGTGCCCGGAACACCAGGCACGTCCGGTGGGCGCCTCACCTCACCAGGGAGGTGTCCAGGAGGCATCCTAACCAGATGCCCGAGCCACCTCAACTGGCTCCTCTCAATTGGTGTCCATTAATTCAAAATAATTGTGACAAAAATAGTGTCCACTTGTCTCCTTGAGAGCTTCAAGAAGGTATAACACTCAGAGTTCAGAGAGATGTGAAAAGGTTTAATTCCAATACGGACATGAGGGTGCTATATCTCTACAATATCCAAATTACTATTGTTACGTCCCACTTGAACATAACACATTTAGTGGACACAAGACAAAAAGAAGGTTTAACAAAAAGTTTATTTTTTTAATTTCTTTTCTGTGGCTACGGGCAAGGTCCTCGCAGCTGGCTCCCTTCTGTGGAGAAAAAATGAAAGCACAGGAGCTCACCTTCAATTTACCCCGTGTCCCAAACAAAAATAAAGTAATAATAATAATAATAATAAACTTTATTTGTATAGCACCTTCCTACAATGCCTTGCATTGACCAAGGTGCTTAACAGGATAAAAAGATGAATAAACTGGAATAATAAATCAATGAAAATAGAATAGGAAACAACAGCAATAAAAGAAGGCAATGGAAATAAAAAATGCTACATACTAAAATAACACTAAAATAACACAAGTAATAAAAGTTACCGGTACACACTGAAAGCTTTTTTGAACAAGTGGAAATAAAAAGGCAATGGAAATAAAAAAATGTTACATATTAAAATACCAAAAGTAATAAAAGTTACACACTGAATAGCTTCAATAATAAAAAATGCTACATATTAAAATACCAAAAGTAATAAAAGTTACACACTGAAAGCTTTTTTGAACAAGTGGGTCTTCAGTCTGGTTTTGAACAGAGTCAGATCAGAGGTGGCACGCAGCTCAAGGGGGAGACTGTTCCAGGCTTTAGGGCCGGCAACAGAAAATGACCGGTCTCCCCATTGTTTGTACCTTGAGCGAGTATTTAAATTAAAGTTGGATCTGGTGAGAAGACCAAAATTAAAATAAAAACACCATAAAGGGCCAACCCCGGATAGGGCCGTCGAAGCCTCTAGTAGTGTCGCACAAACGGTTTTAAATCCCAGCTATGATTGAGGAACGAAAAATGGGACCACCAAACTCACCAGGCCAGAAAAACCCACGTAAAACAAAAGTAGCAAAAATCCAAGTCCAGCAACACCTAACTGAAAGTTATGCACCATAACTCAATGTTCCCTGAAGGAAGGGAACGAGGTGTAACATACTTGCTATGGGAATTGCGCCCCCGCACGATTACATGAAGGAATACATTCACGCCTTTTACGACAGGGGACGTCACCCCGCGCCAGAGGTACCGCCCTTTAGTTACTTAGGCGACTGACGCCCCTCCATCTTCCTCAAAAATTTGCACTTCACAGAGCTTTCAGCATTGAAAAGGGCCAGCTATGTTGCACCTCGTTCCCTTCCTTCAGGGAACATGAGTTATGGTGCATAACTTTCAGTTCCCTTTCAGTTCGGTCTCTCGGTGCAACATACTTGCTATGGGAACGTAATTCATTCACACCCTTGAAATGCTCAGTAAAATGCCTGTTAGTGTGAAATGTCTGCCATTGACCAGAAGGCATCTCAAAGCTACTTTCTATTGTGTATTAGAAAGAACAGCCTGAGTGACGTCACACGCAGTAACATCCAAACTGTAGTACTTTGCAAAAGTGTTTAAAGAGCTCCAGTTCGCAGCAGCACAAATGTCTGCAACTGACACGCCCTTGAACAATGACCAGGAAGTGGCCAAGCCCCTGGTTGAGTGAGCATGGACTCCAGGGGGCACTTGTTGACCCTTGCTACCGTATGCCCTCTTAATGGCCTCCGTCACCCAATGTGAGAGGCGCTGTCTTGATAGGGCCTTTCCTGTAGCAGGTGCGGCAAAGCAGACGAACAGTTGGGTTGTTTTCCTCCATTCGGCTGTCCTCTGCATGTAGGTGCGTAAAGCCCTCACTGGGCAGAGAGCCTGTAGCCTTTCCTGTTCCTGAGTGAGGACAGGGGCAGGTGGAAAGGAGGAGAGATCAAAGTCCAGACTCCTATGGTTCAGGGTCAGGACCTTGGAAGTATATGCGGGATTAGGCCTTAGTGTGACCTTTGACCCGTCAGGGGCGAATCTGGTACACATTGGATGTACAGATAATGCATGAAGGTCACCCACGCGTTTCGCCGAGCAAAGAACCAGGAGAAGAGCAGTTTTATAAGATAGAAGATCTATTTTAATCTCACTGAGAGGCTCGAATGGTAGGTCGCAAAGAGCCCTCAAGACCAGACCAAGATCCCAACCAGGGGTCAAGGTCCTGCTGGGTGGCCTAGTTCGAAGCACGCCCTTCATATATTTCATTATGATTGGGTGTGCTCCAGGAGTCCTGTGTCCTCAGCCCTCATGACAGGCAGAGATAGCTGCAAGGAACACTTTAATCGTTGAATAAGAACGACCCTTTTCCAGTAAATCCTGAAGGAAAGTTAAAAGTTGAGCCAGGTCGCAAGCATAAGAAATGATATTTCTTTCTAAGCACCAGGCTTCAAAGATGCGCCACTTTTGTACGTATAGGGATTGTGTTGACCCGGCACGGGCATTTTGTATAGTTGTCACCACGTTCTCAGGCAAACCAGACGCCATCAGTCTGTCTTTTTCAGCTAACAGGCTGGAATTAGTTCCAGATCCTGACCTAAACAGCTGGGCTGTGACTTCCTGTGTGAGACTTTGAGAGTCCACCAGGTTGGAGAGCGGGCCTCCACGGTGATGTGTTAACAGACTTCTCTGATCGAGTCTCCTCGAAGACAGATGGAGTCTATTAATTTTATTAGAATGAGTTGGGACAGGAAAACTACTGTTTCCCTCCAAAACAGGTTTTTCTGTTGGGTCGAGGGGCTGCTGTTTCTGTAAACGAGCAGACCTCCTGACTCCAATTGTTGTCCCCCCAGGTGGGAGACTGTGTGGGGACAAGGTTGATGCAGCTCTGTGAGGAAAATCATGTGCTACACTTCCACTGTTCGAGCTTTGTGTGTCCTTCATGAATAATAAAGGAGCAGCAGCGATGTGTGAACTTGGGGATGATCCTTTATGGCTGGCAGACTCAAGATAATTTGTTGATAAGGAGCCCAATTTCCCTTCAAAGTCAGGAGGAAAATCCTGGTTCAACTCCGATCCTTTTGCACGCGCAGTAGCGTGATCATAGCCACTTCTCAGAGGGTGTGAAAAATGTGTCTGCTTTGGGGCGTCCGACGTGCTCTCCTGTGGTGTGAGCGTGTCACGTGGTCGTCTGGCTAGTGTATTAGCCGGCCCCTTGCTTCTAATGGAGCGGGGGCTGGGACACGTGCCCTTTCCCACCTGCCTTAGCGGGAGGTATAGGGTCTGTTCGCAGATGACTCTGGGTCTGTCTTTTGGAGACAGGTTCAAAGGCACCCTGCTGGGGCTTATTGAATAGGCTGGCACCCCATGAGCTGTGAGGGAGGGGGATGTGGCCCCCACTCCTATGACGGCCGACAGGCCAGAGGCCCGTACTGTTGACTTTATTTGTGTTGGTATGGGTTTTTTTTTTTTCAATAAAACAGGGATGTGCTGTTTTATGAGTTTTATTCGTGCTTACGTGCAACGACATACATGATTTGATGTCACTCACAGCAGGAAGAACATGGTTTGTGCATGCAACGTGATTATCAGCTTTTTGTACTTTGCTACAAATAAAGTCTGAACAAGGTGCGAACACTCCTGCTACCACGTGGGCAGGAGGTCATCTAAAATGTAAACGTGAACCTGGTTCATCAGGCACGTTTTTGACGAGTGTCCCAGTTCGTCGAGGAGGCCCTGTGCCTGCTCGCTTGGCGTGGGACAAACCTGTTTTTATTCCATGCGTGCTCGGAGCGAGGTTGGTTCGGCGGGGGTCTCTGCCGAGGCTCCTCCTCGTATGCTGTCCGCTTCTGCAGCGGTGCACACGTCGTCGAGCGGTGCCGCGGCTGTGCAGGTCTGCTTCCAGCGGGCTCTCTCGCTCCAAAGTCTAGCCAAAAAGTCACTCAGCTTCTATCGAGTGGTGGAGAAAAGGCACCTTTTGTCCCTCTGGTAAATCCGTCAGTGTCATCCACAGGTGGCGGAGCGTGATGACCGCTTCCGCCATACCTCTGCCCTGAGCCACAGCAGCTGTACCCATCATACGAAGGACAAAGTCTGTAGCTCTGCGGGCTTCGTCCAGTAGTTCGGTAGCAGCTTACTTATCCGAGGTTTCCTGCAGTTGTTGGAGTTTTTCTGCGAGGTAAGCCTGCATCATCGCTGACGCGTACATTGCGCGCGCCGCGAGTCCTTAAGCTCTGTAGCACTTCTCGAGAAGCGACGCTAAGGCTCTGCAAGCTTTGCTAGGGAGAGTCGGCTTTGTTCCTGACGATCTGGGAGCTAGGTGGGACGCTAGCGTGTCCTCAATCTGAGGTGCATTAGCTATTCCCACTTGATCCATGCCTTCCACGTCGAGGAATTGTGAGAGGAGGAGAAGCATGGGCGCTCGTGGCTGAGGCCACGTACGGGTCAGTTCCGTGAGGAAGTCTGGGAACACGGGCATCCTTTGCCTTGTTGAAGCCTGTTGTTTTGAATAAAAATAGTTCCCCGCCAGCTTCGTGACCTGTTGACGAGGTGGAGGCTCCGGCCGGGGGATGTTCAACGCGTCCGCCGCTCTGTGGCACAGGTCAAACAGGGCAGGGATGTAGAGGTCCGTTTCAGGGAGTGCAGGTATCGAGGTCCTGGGAAGGTGCTCTCCCGGATCCTCAATCTCGAGTTCTGGTTCCTCCGCTGAAAATTCACCCGAGGCTGAGATGGAGATCTCGTCTTCATTCATCATGCCTCTGGTGTCGAACTCGACTGTTAGGTCCCCCATGGGAGCAAGCGGGTCAGGGCTGTCGCCCCATTCGACACGAGTGCTATTGTGTAGAGCCATGTGTTCGAGCTCTGGTGTCGGAGTGAGGGTCTCCGTGGTGTCTGGGTCCTGTGGACCAGCTGAGCCTCCCATGGGTTTAGCCACAAGGTCCACGCGCTACCGTAGCACCGCGTCCAACATCTGGCTGCAGTGTGGGCAAGTGTCGGGCGCGTCCAGGGCTTGTCTTGCATGAAATATACCCAGGCAGACTGGACAGGCCTCATGGGTGTCTGTCGCTGCGAGGTAAAATCCACAGCCGCTAGGACAGACGCGCGAGTTTGGGCTCGCCGTCCCGCTGGCTTTCCTTTGAAGTTTAGTCTTTCACTTCCCCTTCTCCGGAGGCATGTTCGAGACAAGGCGAGCGAGACCTTCCAGAATCCTTTTTCTTCTTTGTTCGAGTGTCTCCTCCGTCGTGTTGCTTTCGCTTGCTAGCTCGCTAAGCTTGTGTTAGCCGAGGTAGCGGTTGTGATGTAGTTATAACTCCGTCTAGCGAAGCAACCTGTTGGAGAGAGGAGAGAAGAAAACCTCGAGGTTATAGAAATGTGCTGGGCTAGCTTTCGCCAGTCCAGCAGTACGCAGGGAAAAATTCTTTGTGCGCTCTGTGCAAGGAGCGAGTTCACCTCAAGTTGAGCGATGGAGCAGCAGAGAAGTCCCGCGAAGAGAGGTAGTTCAGGTTTTTGTGAGGTGAAGGGCAAAAAAGAGGAATATGGAGGGGCGTCAGTCGCCTAAGTACCTAAAGGGCGGTACCTCTGGCGTGGAGTGACGCCCTCTGCCGTAAAAGGCGTGAATGTATTCCTTTAGGTAATCGCGCGGGGGCGCAATTCCCATAGCAAGTATGTTGCACAGAGAAACCGAACTGAAAGGGAACAAGCTTTCCACGACCAACCAAACAAACTACTGGTTTTCACCAGAGCTCACACAAGCATGCACCTGCTCAACACACACACTACTAGTCTTCACTAGAGCTCACACGAGCATGCACCTGCTCAACACACATGCTACTAGTCTTCACTAGATCTCACACGAGCATGTACCTGCTCAACACACAACTCCCCCAGGAGTGACAACCAAGTGGTTAGAGGTGGGCGGAGTAACACACCTGCTCACAACACACTACTCCAAACCTCCGCTTCCTTTCTCCAAACCTCCGCGCCTTGCAGATCTCTGCCCCAACATATTTATAGACGGGCTCAACAGCACCGTCCAATAGAGTGGACTAATCAAGCTTGATTTAGATCAGGCTTTAAAAAAGTGTTTTTACCAGTGCGACCTGGGATGGCAGCCAATATAAACAAAACAAACTGGGGCTAAAATAATAATGTGCCTTGGCACATAGCACCCCCACTGAAAGTTTTTGGATAGGATGATGCATTTATGTTAAACATATCTCATCACCCATACAAACAAACAACAGCCTAAAGGTGCGAGAGCGCATCAGCCACAACATTATCTTTACCTCTAATATGTCTAATAGAGATGTTAAAAGCTTGAAGTCGCAGAGACCAATTCATCAAGCAGTGGTTTTTGTTGCGCATACGTTCTAAAAAAACTAGCCGGTTATGGTCAGTAAAAACAACAACAGGTCCGTTAGAACCACCAACATTAACTTCTAAATGCTCTAAAGACATAATCAAAGCTAAGGCCTCCTTCTCAATAGTTGAATACACCTCTGATACTTGTTCAACAGTTTAGAAAAATAGGAGACCGGGTGATCCACCCCATCAGCACCCTCTTGGAGAACAGCTTCGATGCCAGAGTCACAGGCGTCCACCGCTATTTTAAACGAAATATCAAATCAAAGGGTAGACAACACAGGAACGTTTGTCAAGAACATCTTAGTTTGTTCAAATGCCGTTTGGCAACGCTCAGACCAATTAAAAGCCACCTTAGGGCTAAGTAGGTCAGTCAACGGAGCCGCTACAAAGGAAAAGTTTTTTACAAAAACCCCTGTAATAACCCACCACAGCCAGAAAATGGCATAACTCTGTACGAGTCGAAGGGACGTACAGACAATATAGCGTCCACATTCGCCTCCACGGGGCGTACTTGACCGTCTCCGACCCTCTTACCCAAGTAGGTCAACGTCGCATGGCCGAATTGGCATTAAGATAAGTTAACAGTCAAATTTGCTTCTCTCAGGTGTGTAAAAACAATTTGTTCCCAAACGGGAGTGTTGGGCTTCGTAACGGGACATTTCAGCCAAAACGCATGTGGACAAAGGGGTCGAACTTGGCCATTAGGATCACATCTGCAACACGTCAGAAATCCTTCAGATGGCGCTAGGATGTAGATGGACACTAGGGAAACACGTTGGGACATTCGAGGAGCGCTTCCCGGGCCTGTAACCGTCCCCATTGAAGATGCATTGAGGATACATAGGAACACTTGGAACAAATGGGAAACCAAAAGGGGATGGCCCAAGGGGATACAAGGGTCGCCACTGGCGTGTGCGACGGCAATGGGCGGGGCTTTGTTCTTCCGGACAAAAGGGTTGAATCGCCAGAAAATGGCGCCAGAAAATGGCGTAACTCTGTACGAGTCGAAGGGACGTACAGACAATATAGCGTCCACATTCGCCTCCACGGGGCGTACTTGACCGTCTCCGACCCTCTTACCCAAGTAGGTCAATGTCGCGTGGCCGAATTGGCATTAAGATAAGTTAACAGTCAAATTTGCTTCTCTCAGGTGTGTAAAAACAATTTGTTCCCAAACGGGAGTGTTGGGCTTCGTAACGGGACATTTCAGCCAAAACGCATGTGGACAAAGGGGTCGAACTTGGCCATTAGGATCACATCTGCAACACGTCAGAAATCCTTCAGATGACGCTAGGATGTAGATGGCCACTAGGGAAACACGTCGGGACATTCGAGGAGCGCTCCCTAGGCCCGTAACCGTCCCCATTGAAGATGCATTGAGGACACATAGGAATACTTGGAACAAATGAGAAACCAAAAGGGGACGGCCCAAGGGGATACAAGGGTCGACATTGGCGTGTGCGACGGCAGTGGGCGGGGCTTTGTTCTTCCGGACAAAAGGGTTGAATCGGGACATATCGGTCACATCATTGGAAAGTACATTGGGGGACATAAGGGAACACTTGGGACAAATGAGAAACCGAAGGGGGACGGCCAAGCGGATACAAAGGTTGCTATTGGCAGGTGCGACAGCAGTGGGCGGGGCTTCGTTCTGCCAGACAAAAGGGTAAAATCGGGACATATTGTTCACATGGGAGGAAAGTGCCAAAGACCCACGGGGGATGCCGTCGGAGGGCGAATGGGTGGGGGGGTCCGCTTGGTCCGAGGGCCCTGGAATCAACGCGAACATGCGTGACGGGTTGTCAAAGGGTGGTTTGGCGGCCAAGTTCCCCGATCGGGCCGAGACAAGCATCGGGTGTCCATCGGGTCGTGAAACGCCCCTCGCCGGCCAGTCGGGCCAATCCGAGCATGCAATTTTTTTCTAGTTGACTTAGCCCAGAGGTGTGGTGGTCTATGTGATCGGTAGGTCGGGAAAGGGCCCCCACTGTACTCCTGGGCCCCTGGAAGCACATGAAATTTTTCTAGGCCGTTTAGCCCAGATTTGATGTCAAATCTGAGTCCAGGGTCCTCTGAAACCTCTGTGTGTGAATTTCTGGGTTTCTGGGACCTTCCTGTAGGGAGGCAGTAAAATCAAAACGAGACATTTGGGTAACATTAAACAGGGAAATGATTGTTCCCAAATGTCCCAAAACTCCTTAACGGAAGGTTTATGAAGGATCAATCATAGGCTATCTCGAATCGAGCAACGATCTTCCAGTATGTCGAAGAGGGTCCCACCCACCACGAAACAAACTCAACCCCACCTCGATCTGACCTTCGGTTCGATCGCAGTGGGCCACGAAAGTTTCACCGTTTTCCTAAAAATTTCCCCATGCAATTTAGTCAAGTGTCTGGGGCCCCCACTCGTGATCCCAGGGGCTCAGAGCAATGGGACATGGACGCACAAGTCTGGGCCAGCCCCCAGAATAACATACTCGAATTCAGTGCCTGTATCCCAAATAGAAAAAGTTTTCTTAGAAAGATCAACTTTTCTTTTCTTCCAATATTCAATTTTTATTAAATCCTTCAACAGTTACACAATTAAACATACAGTGATAACAGATGTTGACAATATCAATATTGCAAGTACCGGTGTATAACAATTGAGTAATTATACAGAGAAGGACTTAAGTTTTTTACATTTCCCCCCCTAAACCCCTCCTGAACCTCTCAATCCCCCCACCCCGCCACCCCAGCCAGCTAAAGAAACTAAAACAAAAGAAAATATAATAAAATAAAGTAACGTAAACAAAATGTTCACACGAACTGCATCTTTTTTTTATTCTGGATCAATAGTGTTTGAGCCTTAACTATCTGGATTTAAAAACGGTTCCCACGTGCTCTGATACACCTCAATCTGACCGTTTATCTTGTGAATGAGGCGTTCATAAGAGGCAGTCTCTAAAAGTGCCGCATACCATTCTGTATAGGTAGGGATATTTTGTCCTTTCCAGTGTCTTAATATAACTCGCTTTGCTGTGGTGAGGGCTATTTTTAACCATTGTGCTTTTTTTGTTTCCATTTTGACCTTGTAGTCTATGAAGTTAAGGAGTCACAACGATTAGTTTTGTTGATTGATCAGCAACAATTGTTTTCATAATCAGCATGTAGAGGGGATCCCTCGATTGACGCAGAGGAGGCGACCCTTGGATGAAGGTTGAAGACCAAGCGTTGGAGCTGCAGGTCCCCACATCGAAGGTTGTTGGCTGGTTGGTTTCCAGTCAGTGCCACTCTGGTTCTATGTGTCATGCAATTATGTGGTTTTTTAGGTGGGCTTATGATTGGGATTTTACATTAGGCCCTACCTATATGCACCTGGTATGTAAGCTATCATGGTTTAGATCAGCTACAATTACCAATTAAGGGGTGGATCAATTCTGTAAAATTAGATATAGGGATCTATACCTATAAAATTTTGGAGGGCTTCTGTAACGAAGGCCTCTAATTCCAAACTATTCCTCCATTCATTACTTAGTTTAGGTTAAACTAAAATAAAATGAAATATAGTTTGATCTAAATGTCTGTTGTCTTTTAGACGAACGACGTAGGATTTGGTATTCCTAATAAATTTTGAAGTCTATGGCGAGACTCATCAAAATGAATAGACAATCTAGAATAGAAACGATCGAATCGGTTCAATTTAGAAATTGTGAGACCAGTGTAGTTTATGGTACCTTGAGTAGCTTTAAACTACATTGACTCTTCGACGATTGAGATTTAACAAAACGAACTGCATGTTGGCATAGTTAAATCCATATCATTCATTAACCAATGTTAATACAAAACCTTTTTGGCTGGGAGTGTTCAGAACCAAACAATATCTCAACTAATGACAACAGTAATGACTAAACAACAAGGAAACAACGTTTCACTGCTTCGACACACTCTTGTCGTCAGATTCCAAAGTGCAACACACAAGAAAAACAGGTCTCAACTTTATGACCGAGGTCAAATTAAATCTCGTGGATTTAAACGGTTGTTAAGGTTAGTTTTTTGTTGTGGGTTTTAGGCTTAGCGTTTCTAAGTTCAAATTGGACAATGCGACTTATAGGGTGGGAAATATGGTAGTTTAAACCTGATTAGTTTATTTACTAACTTGTGTTTGGACGACCTTATTATCCCATGAAGTCGGTGAGTTTGTGAGATCTTTGTCTTTTGTGGAGTCATTGAACGCCTTGTAAGGTTTGATCTGATTTCGATGTACCCATTTAGCAATTGGCTCTTTGCGGCCTTTGCTGATTTTGATTTCGTAGACGACTGAGGACACTTTGTCTGTTATCAGATGAGGTCCAGTCCACCTGGGCATTAGTTTGCGGGCGAGAGTTCCGGTCTCGGACCCTCCTTTCCCGGTTGCTGGGGCGAACGTATAGTACCAGACTCTGTCTCCCACTTGGAGTTCATTGTGAGAGGCCTTCTGGTCATAGTACGCCTTACGTCCTTCAGCGGATCTTTCCAGGTTTTTCTGGGCGAAAGCAAAAGTGTTTCTGAGGTGTACATTCAAATCTTTGTCTTTGGCATGGCCTAACATCACCCCCCTTTGGTCATGGGGGACCACGAACACAGGTGAGGACGTCCGTCCATGGGCACAAGTTAGGATGCCACCGTTTAGTTTAAGCTGTTCGCGCAGCTGAGAGAAGACGGTACACAGGAATCGTTTAGGATTTGGCCAACGTATCTTCTTACGTTTACCTCTTTCCGTGTAATTCAGGTGTGTCACAACCGTTGGCGCAGTCGCAGGTGTGTCTGATTGTACAGACTGCGACGGGTCACTGTCGTTGTGTGTGTCTTCCCACTTCTTGACTGAAGAGGGGCTCTTTGAGTCTGTAAAAACTATGTCATTTCTGATTAGTTCTAGACACAAATGTCCCTGAACCAAGGTTTCATCGAAAGCTTGGCTGATAGCCGATTTACCTGTCCCAGGGGACAGTACAGCAACCTCGGTGTGGGGTCCTTGGATCTCCACACCTTTCTCTACCTGTGGTAGGTAATGTGAGTTTGCCCCCTTCTTGTCTGATGAGGGGTCCTCGTAATCTGCAACAATGATGTCCAAGTGACTGTCAGCGTTTGGTTGACTGTCATTTTCTGGACTCAGATGCCCTTGAACCAAGGTTTCATCGAAAGCTTGGTTGATTGCCGAATTACCTGTCTCAGAGGACAGTACAGCGTCATCGGTGTGGGATCCTTGGATCTCAACACCTTTCACTACCTGTGGTAGGCAGTGTTCAGTGAGTGCTGAATGTGTCAGCTCACAGAGGAGGTTCTCTTGTTGGGCCAGAGTTTGGTCCAACTTTTGGGTCTCTTCTGTCTCACTTGTAGTTGAAGGTTCACTTACCGGGCTCTCGTCCTCGGATGAGCAGTCCCTTGTGTCCTCTGCGGTTAGGCAGTCTGTATCGCAACTAGGAGGCACTTTTATTGGCAGGGGTTTTCTCACTGTGCTCCACATTTTCCGTTGACCATAATCTATAATCGCGTTGAAGCGGTTTATAAAATCTTGGCCAACCAAAAATGGGAATGAGTCCTGCAGTTCAATAGCACATTTCTCAAAGGGTATTTGCCTGTCAACACCGTTAGCGGCGGTCCTCAGCTCCTCAAACAGCTTGGCCGACATAATAGTTATATCAGAACTGCCATCCAGGAGGGCTTCACGCTCAAGGACACCTTCCAGTGTGATAGGCAGGTAAGCTTTCTTAGCACCCCCCTTTGTATAAGGTTACACAGAAACCTCACAGGTCTTGGCACACGTTTCTGTTCACGTGTGACTCTGTCTGTGTACTCATGTTCACTGTCAGCATCTTGTTGGCTGTCAGCCTCATGACCTTCAGGAAGTTGTTGACTATCGGCAGTTTGTTTGCTGTCTTTGTCATCAACTGTGTGCTCTGAGTTATCAAAGACAAGGTCACTCATTGTCCCAGTTTGGTCATCCTCTGTATCATTCAAGTTTTCAAACAACCAACTTACATCCACCACCTCATCAGAGCTTGGAGGTTTGATGCCTTTGTTCTGGAACGTTTGCGACCTTTTGCATGTCTCGGAATGTGTCATCCGAGGTGCAGGTCCACGTCTCAGGGGTCCCTTCCGGGCCCACCCTGGTTTTGGGCGTCCTGTAGAGCTAACACCCACCTTTAGTTGTTTTTAGTTTGAAAATCTTGTTTAATCTCGCCTTTTTTAGGACTGGAATCCAGCTCCAGCGAGTGGGATTTGACCGCTTCACCTGGGGACACCTGTAAGGGTGTTTTGATTTGCATGTTAGCTTCAAATGCATTTATAGCACACTGTTTTATTTCTTCCATGGTTTGCTTTTTTGGATTAACCATGGTGAGCAGCTGAAGTCTTATCTCAAAGACGAGATGTAAGAAGAAAGACCACTTAAAGTCTTCATCTTCTTCCATGCCTGGTGTATATTTGTCACCAAAATGAGCTTTAAGAAGCCTGTCGTAAAACATCAGAGGATGTTCACCTGCTTCTTGCCACACGTACCTGTCAACTGAGCAGTCACCACCTCGGCTCGTTCTAAGCCTTTGGGGCCCTGATGGAGTGGACCCTCTCACTTGTTTCACCCTGTTTAACGTCCATTATTGTATTGATTTTGTGTGAAAAAAATCAAAAGATTGTTCTCATGTTAGTGTTTGCAAATAAATATTCACTTTTAATGTAGCACTGAGTCAAATAAACTAATCAGCTGAGGTTTACGCGTTTCACTGTGTAATAAGTATTCATAGGTACCTTTTTTCAGGTTTTTACCCTCAATGAACTTTGTAAAAGTTAAATGCACTCTTGCAGTGTTAACTTTAAAATAGAACTTACGTTCAAACAACAGTTACTAACTAACCCAAGCAGCCTGATTTCCGTTTTTCTTACTCAAACGCTTATAAAAGAGGGCTGACTTAAATGCAATGACTTCACTAAAATGTGACAGGATGCTGCTTGAGCATGCCTTTAAAAAGATGTCTTGCAGTCTCAGTGAAACTGATTTTGTACTGCATTTGACAGTTATCAGGAGTGAAAAAGGACGTTCTGTTCGTTATTTTAAACAATTTTTTATTTAAAATAAACGAGTGTTCGTGCGCTCAGCATAACAGTACAGTAATGATGTTCCTTCAAATAAAAATCAGTGATTTTTATCAATTTGTTGTCTTGTGACATGTTCAAATCTGGTCTGCTTTCTTTGCTTCTTTGGAGTGAAAAATGTACTTTCGTTTGTTATTTTAAACTTTTCATTTAAAATAAACTGGAGTCATTAATTTTACACAGAAAAACGTTAAAAATGCAATTTTTAACTAAAAGTGTACAGATGTACAACAATTCTGTTTAAAATTCAGAGATGTGAAGAGCTTAATGTGGAAATGCTCTGTTCTCCATCATTTTTTTTATTTAATTTGAAAATCAAATAAAAAATGCTTCTTGAGTGTTATTTTAAATCCCCAGTATTTAAAATGAGCATAAATTGTGTGTCTGTACCTCTGTTATACTAAAATTGTATTTAGAATAAACAGGAGTTTTTGTTTGTGTACAGAACAATTTTAAAAGCTGGTAATTCACCATAAAAATGCTGACTTCTCATGATATATTTGAGAAAACTCATCTGTCAACGTCTTTTAACCAACAGGGGGCAGATTCAAGTCTTAAACTTATCACGAGGTGACCTTTTCTTTCCACTTCCGGCCGCTAGAGACGGCTTGGTTGACTTCTTGCAACTTAGCCGTTAGCTTGCGAGTAGCATCTAACAACTCTGTAAAAATATCAACATTGGAAAGAGTTGGAGCCTGTACGTGATAAACGCTCGAACTGCGTTCTTGTCAGAGACAAATCTGTATGATTAGACAGTTTAGATGGCTTAAATTGAGTATTTAAACTTTTAGTGAAATCTCCGTTTGTCTTGTGAGAGTGAACTGCTTGTCACCCAAAGTGCACCTGGAAATGACGACACAAATAGGCGGGTCGACGCAGCGCGTCACCAGCTTCCGTTGGGCGAGGCGGAGCTCGCTAAACAGATACGTGACGTCAACCAATCAATCACAGCGTTTGTAGTTCATTCCAAGCATTCATGGTGAATGTAGTTTCTTACCTTCGACCAGTGCAGTGCCGGAAATGACGACAAAGTGGGTTGTTCGCAACAGCGTGCGTTCCCAAATCAGCGAATCAGCGTTCGCTACGAGAGTGATTGACAGTTCACAGCTCTCGTTCATCCAATCACAGCTCATAAACAAAACGTGTGGGACACGTAGCCTGTAACGTTACTTTAGCACAACAAAACACAACCTTATAGACTCTTATACAACTCAAACGCTTCAAATTAACTTCCCAAAATTCTGAAACATGGCAATCACATTTAAAACAGGCACAACTAAGCTACGCTCAGTAACCAGCACGTCAACTGTAACACGACACGGACTCCCTCGGAGCCGCGTTCAGGTCGGTTCCGTCCACTTTAAAGGAGCAGAACTCGGGTTTCAGAACCACTATCCGACACCGTTCTAACAGTTATATGCTTCTTTGACCTGCTCTAACATGTAAAATACCAGCACAGCGATCTTTTAGATGTTAATTATAGCTTTCAGGCTTTTGACACGGCGGTCAAACAAAGCTTCGTACAGGAGTCTGTGTGAACTGGACCGGAACCAGAACCCCCACAGACCACGGGCTGACAAAACCTCACCTGAATGCTTCCAACAGCGTGTAACAGAGTTGAAACGAATAACAATCCCTCAGCCTCAAATGATAAAAACATGCAGAATCTGCCTGCTTTGAACACTTCCAGCCAAAATTATTATCCTCAGAGTTTAAAACTTGGATCCTCTTATGCAAACATGACGTTACAGTTCATGAGAGACCACAGATTTATCAATAAACTTTTAGAAAACACGTACGAGGGCCACCAGATGAAGGAAACATGAGGGAGACCATATATTGTGTCTTTAAACACATATAGTGTCACCCAGATGTAACTAAAGGATTTTAACAGGGGTCAGTATTAAGCTGACCTCTTTATCCTTAATTAATTTACTTATTCAGATTGAATAGTAATTTCACGGATTCTTTTCTTTTTCAGTTTACCCAATATTTCTGTGATCTTTATGATGGATAAATAAACAGAGCTATAGAGTGACAATGGACACGTTAACTTAGTTGGTATGCCAGGCGACACTACCATCTATTTAAAATAAATCACTAAATTAACACCATTACACTTGATTGATATGGGGGAGCGGTGGCGCAAAGGTTAAGAAGGTGAGCTTGTGATCGGAAGGTCGCCGGTTCAAGCCCCGGTACCGACAACATCAAAGATGTGGGTGGGATAAGTGAAGCGGTCACACTTGTATCCACCCTCATCTGCCCCACTCTGGGCCCTTGAGCAAGGCCCTTAACCCCCACCATCTGCTCCCCCGGGAACCCTAGATATCAGCTCTCTGCTCCACACAGAGGGCTGTGGTTGCTCGGTGGTCTGTGGTTGTGTCAGGAAGGGCATCCGGCGTAAAAACAACTGCCAAATCTTCGTGCGACCAGTTCGCTGTGGCGACCCCTAACGCAGGGAATAAAGCCGAAAGAAGAAAAAAAAAAAAAAAATAAACACCACACTTGATTGATATGATTTCACTTTCTTTCAATTTAATACGTCAGCACACTTAAATTTAACACAACAGACTTCAATACTGGATGTTAAACATATTTAGTCTGTGGGCTCTTTAGCTTAAAATAGTTTCCAGCTTAGAATTGAGGGAAAGGAGAGGAGGAAAGATTTAAGAAGAATTGGGAGGTTAAGAGAGGAAGTTTATCTTGCATTTATGAAACCAGATGACACTCTTCCATACGCGTCCAGCTAAGATATCATCACACCTCCAGCAAGCAAACAGCGGCTCCTTTACCTTAAGACGTCCGCCTCGGTTCTGGTAAAGAGCTGTGATCAGCCTTGGACGAACGAGTCGTCGGTCCCGCAAGTCCAAGCTGGACTCCACACGTGTTTACCTTGTCGGTGTCGGTGATACTCGCTTTCGTCGGCAGAAGCCGTGGCAGTCGTGGTTTTTGGCTCAAGATAACTTATTCCAGGAAGGAATAACAAAGTTTTGAGCTTACGCTCATTCGAAGTGGACTCATAACAGCCTGTTATTTAGTCCGTAGCTGAAGACGAAGGTCGTTAGCTCTTGACCAAACGTACCCCAGCTCTTTGGGAAAGTTCACATCTCTTTGAAGTTCCCAGAAACTCTCAGGAACTAACTCGTTCCTTCAAAACTCTTGCAGACTCTGAAGCGTTCAGCAAAACTTAGAACTTAAAGCAGGATCCAAGAGATGAGAGAGACTTGTGTCTTTTTCATTGGTCCGTGGACCAGTCGAGCAATTCACTTGCCGTTATCACGACCCAAGGTTACAGCCCGAGCAGAGGGAAATTGTTTAGGAAAAGACAGAGCAGCTGGAGCCCTTTTCATGAGAAACAACGGATTAACTGTCTTCTGACTTTCTAAACAAAACCGTCTGGTCTCTCTGACCCGAGACTTCAACTTTAACACAGCAGTGAACACCGTTTAACTCTTACAGAATAACACAGCTTAAAAGCACACATCATGAAAATGACAAAAGTTATTCTTTTGATCACATCAGCCTAAAATCAAAGATAGAAATAGTCTCTTTTGGTGACTATGTTCTCAGATTACAGCTAATGGAATGATTTTGTGGTAAATGTCTTGCTTTACTGAGAGGTCAGTAAAGGTCATCTCTGGAACAGTTCAAAAGTACACAGGTGTCTTAAAGTGGACATGGTCATGCCCACTACACAGGTCTTGTACCAATTGCAATCGTTAAATAGAGGAAGAGCAGCCATAATGCAGGATACCTTATGGTAAACTTTGGGGTCTCTGCTGCTTGACTCTAAGAGCGGTGAGGTGAAATAGGGGTGCGTCCTGCAAATTAAGGTTGATAGTGCCTAGGGGTGTAACGGTACGCTAAAATCACATTTCGGTTCGGTTCAACTACAAGGAGGGCTCGGTTCGGTTTATTTTCGGTTTATTTTCGGTACAAAAAAAAAAGGACAAAATAAACACTTACAAAATGTTTCTTTTGAAAATATGCCAAAAATACGTTTGTACTGTACAGTATTGTACCGGTAGTAATAAATAAAAGTGACCCATTTGGATGATATTTTAAATAAACAGCACTCTACAATAAAACTATTTTAACAATAATAAAAAATCTTAATAAATACAATAACAGTCAGAACAATAAGCAGCAACAGACTGTTTACAATCTAACTAATCAAGTTTTTGTCCAGTAGCATCAGTGTGGCTGTATTTGTCCTCATTACTGTACTCACAACTTCTTCTTGGTGGGACAGGTGCTGGAAAAGTTCAGAGTTCAGTTCAGTCATCACACACTTCTTAGCTGCAGGTGATCTCTGGTGGATGTCTGTCCCAGACTGGAAATAAAACACAATAAAAAAAAAAAGTTAATAAGATTATGATTTTGAATAAAAAAGATTATTTAGATAATTTTGATTTGATTTGATGTTTATTCATTCATTTTAAAAGAACAATACAAAACAGTTTCATCAGATACAAGAATACAAGTAGGATAAAATGAAAGGAGCAGAAAGAAGATGAAATCTTATTATATCTGCCCCTTATTTCACAGTTTGTTCAAACAATGATAACCTTCAAACTACATCACAAAATGAATAACTACTTAATTTTTCTAACTGTAATACACAAACACACTAAGCTACATCATATATAGTTTTTGAGCAAGTCCTTTTTGACCTTTTTCTTAAATGTATACATTGATTTTGCATTTTTCACATCACTCTCCAGAACATTCCACAGATAATAATAATAAAAGAATACCTCTTTTTGAACGGTTGAATCTCTCACTCATCATCAGGGCAGGGCTTTGCTCCAGGGCTTGTTGACATCAGTTTTTGTTTTTTCATAAAGTTCTGAACTTTTTGAGTGATGGGGGTTCGTAGTGAGGATCAATAACTTTAAAGCCTGCGCATAATAACAACACTCAGACTTCGACTCAGATATTTAAAAACTCACAGTTTGTGTTATTGCTCTGGACTGATATGATTTACCTGACAAAAGTAGTTTAAATGCAGGCGTGCAGCTGACAGCTGTTGTTAGCGGCAAGCTGCTCGTTCTTCACTGCGGTGTTCACATTCCGATGACGTCGTTTCAAGCGCGTTCACGTGAGACGTGCCAAGAGAGAGAGAGCCAGTCTCTTCATGAAACAAAGTCCACACACACAGCGCTGAATGTGCGCGCCGCTCGTCTTTTAACAAGAAACAGTCCCAAACAGGAGACCGCAGTGAGAAGCTAACGGCTAAAGGCAGCGCGAGCTGCGCGTGCTTCGCGATAATAGCTCCGTGCGGAAACGCGGCCAGGAAATTTTGTTCCGCGGTGCATATATTAACGTTCAATGAGTGGAAAAAATAACCGAAACGGTACGCAGGTGGACCGAACCGAACGTGACGTACCTAAACGGTTCTGTAAACCCATTACAACCGTTACATGCCTAATAGTGCCTGGTCGAATCTTTCTCGATCCCAGCTTAAGAGGGCCTGACCGTAGTATTGTTTGGGTAATACTCAGAAGTCTAGGGGGGACCAATTACCGGTTAGACGATGGCTGGAGGGGTGTTAAACCCTGAAACGAAAACAGGAGTCATCAGGACTCTGTACCACAGAGCAGACAGCGTCCCAACTAACTCAGGAGCCAGACAGAATGGAACAGATTTGCAACCAGAAGGGCTGTGCAGAGCTGTTCCAGGGCTCCAGGGGGCAGCCATGAGGTTGTCCGGCAAGTGGCAATGTCAAGGGTGAAAGGCTGGGTGACCCTCCAATACCTTGTGATTGGGCCAGATCTGCAGCAGTCATGGAGCCCTGGGGTACTGTATCTGTTGACATGGTGGACTGTGGAGCTGCA
>JBBPBX010002222.1:33909-43930 GCA_038048925.1 Garcialebias charrua | reverse complement strand
AACCTTGGCTCTCGACGGAGGCAGTCGCTAGTCCTTTCCTCTCCCGTCCTTCCCCTCCCCCCCTGCTGCTGCCTGCAGCTCCTCAGCAAAGCACCTCGAACGCAAATTAAGATGGATTGGAGGTTTGGGCATTCGATTCTACGAACAAGATTTCTACAGAAGAAAAGGCACAAGGGGAGCCAGTCCACCCTCACAGAGTGACGAAGAGGATACGCCATGGATTCCTGTGGGTGTGGATGGTGTGCGTCTCGCTCTCTGTGCTGTGCTCTGTGGAGGTGAAGAATCTGGATTATATTGGATTACGATGGCAACGCTTTGCTTTTTGGCGTTTGTGGAGCACTGGCCTATCGCAAAAGAGGGAGACTTCAGCAGGACTTAATGCCTGGAGCACCCGACGTCTGGTCTGCGCGGTGACCTCGAGAAATCAGCTGTTTGCGAGCTTATCCAGAGGGTGAACAGATCACCCTCGGATTGGGACTCTGGACGCTGTGGTCAACATCTGAGGTCAGAGCTTGGATCAGTGGAAAAAGTCCCGAATTGGATCACTTGGAACAGAGTCGCCCTTACAGACTGAAGGCTACAGAAATTACAATGTGAGCCTGAAGTGAAAATATTTGTCAATTCTTATCTGACTCCCTTGGAAACAGCCTTGAAAAAGGCTGGATATCTAATTTCTCCTGAGATGTGCTCTACTGTGGACAAAACAGCTGCTCTCTTGTCTTGTCTGCTACCCCCCCCCGGAGAACTTTTCTATGAGCGTTATCGGAGGCCGGCTGGTCAGACTGTCGCTATCTGGAATGTCTCATGGACAGAAACCTCCCTGCCTCAGTCTCAACATGCAACATGTAACTGTCTTAAATGTGCTTATTGGTATAGTTTTTACTGTGTCATGCGGTGTCTTGGCAGACAAAATGTGATACATTTTTTTTAATACCAACGCTGTGACCCTCATGGTACTTTCCTTTTTTCACACCTTTGACCTTCATCCCGACACGGATGAGAGAGGCCGCGCTGAAGAACATGTCATGTGTTCTGAATAAGCAGCAGCTTTACACACTCATCCCATCTTCAGGATGACTGTGCATACATATTCACGCTGTATTGGTGAAAACTGGTGCAATGTTAATAAAAGCTCTTTGAATCTTTGAAACATCTGCAATGGTCAAGTTTCTTGATGACATTCTCTAATACGGTTGACATGAATCAGAGTCAGAGTCAGAGAATCTTTATTGTCATTTGCACCGAATGTGGTACATGTGATGAAACGAGATTATGTACACAGAGTCCCAGTTACCTTCAACAATAAAAAGTAAACGAAAAACAGTAATAAGATCTAAGATATTAACTAAGAAAAACATCAACTAAAAATACACTAAGCACTAATGTAATAGAAAAACATCATTACAAACAGCAGCACGAACATGAGTCTGTATGAGCAGATGGTCACAAATGAACACAGCAACATGAAAACAGATCAGCAGCAACATGTTTTGATATTTTGCAGTGATTCTTCTGGTTATTTATTCATGAGTCTGACAGCCTCAGGGTAGAAGCTGTTCCTCAGTCTAGTGGTTCTGCACTCATGTTGCGTTCCAGTTGCATCGGAAGTTGAAATTACGAACCCGGACTGACGTCATTTCCGAGTTGAATGCATTACAGTTAGCTTGTCGGCACGACGACGAAAACAAGATGGACGCCCGCTACAAAGCTGTTGTTGTTCTTGCTTTGTTGGATTATAAAAGGTTTCTAGACCAATTAGCAGCAAAGTTGAAGAGCAATTCTGAGGCTCTTGAAATGTTAACCAGGTATGTTGTTTCAACCAGTATTTTTTTAATAAATAAGCTTATTTTTGTTAATTATGGTCGAGGCTCTTTCACATCCATTTTATAGTTTTAATTCGATCTCTTTTAGGAATATAGCAGCAGTACAGAAGTTATCATTAGATAAATAAAGTCAGAAAGAGCTGAACATGATGTTTTTCTTTTCTTTTTTACTACCTCAGCATAACCAATAGCACACATCTAAAAAAGCTAAGTGTGGTCCTCTGGACATTCAAAAAACAAAACAGCAAAAAAATGTGTTTTTTTGCTTTGCTTTGTTTTGTTTTTTGAATGTCCAGAGGACCAGACTTAGCTTTTTTAGAGTTTTCTACCTGGATTATTGAGCATGCATCAGGGCATTAGCAGACATGTTTTTACTGTTTATTGTTAAAATTGTTATTAAACTTGAAATGATTTCTTTGTATTTTAGGATGCTGCTGATACACACAAACCTACGGACACATGGAATAATCATGAAGACTGGTACTCAATGAGAGGTGATGCTGAACATGGATGACAACACGTTTGTGCGCCATTTCAGAGTCAACAAGACCCAGTTCACATCTCTACTGATGCAGTTGCAGGAGAAAGGCATCAGGAAGGAGCACTGTCAAGGTGCAGCATGGTATATTTGAGAGGCGAGGTATGATATGTATGTAGTATATATTGTGTCTGTATTTGTGTTTAATGGTTTTCTCATCCACTTACAAAAATCCGTTACTCTTGTTAAACATCAACCTGTCCGGGGACTACAGGCGGAAATTAGTATTATTACTATAACCTGGCACAATGCATTTTTCCTGTTTTTGTAGGTCAATGTATTGTTGTGCGCTGTCCCTGAGAAAACAAATAAATCATCATCATCATCCCTGTAGAAAAGAAAGTCCTGATGTTCCTGTGGTACATGGCGAACCAGAACAGCTTTAGGGAGATGTCTGACAAATTTGATGTCTCGCAGTCCTCAGCACACTAGCCTGGTTAAAACCAGACCCTGTCCTTCACTTCGCTTCAGACAAGGGTCTGGGACCTCTCCATTGACAACCAATTCTTGCTGGAGGCGTGGCCTCTGCTGATGGCTGCTCCCCCGTGGTCTGCTGAACTTGACTTCAGCTCCGCCTCCTGCTGAATTTTCTCTCGCTCCGTTGCATATTGTGTTTATATGTTAATAAAACGTCCTAATAAAATAAAATAAAACCATGGATCGCTGGTCCAACACACCAGAAGACCAGGAAATCTGATGGGACTCGGGCAGCAACTTAAAACCTGACTTTAATTCTCTCGTGACAACCTGAGGCATTTCCTTGTTCAGCGGAGGGAGAGGAGGAGGAGGAGGAGGGAGGAGGGAGCGAACACTTGACTTTTGGGAAAAAAACAAAAGAAAACTCCAGATAAGGGATTAAGAAGGGGAAATTAATAAATTTGTGTCACATATAAAACAGTCCTGCATCGCTTTGAATGAGAACATGCGGCTGCTCGCTGGCTGCGCGCTGGGACAGGTGGGGGCATTTCCTTATCAGCGGAGGGAGAGGAGGAGGAGGAGGAGGGAGGAGGGAGCGAACACTTGACTTTTGGCCAAAAAAACAAAAGAAAACTCCAGATAAGGGATTAAGAAGGGGAGATTAATACATTTGTGTCATTTATACAACAGTCCTGCATCGCTTTGAATGAGAACATGCGGCTGCTCGCTGGCTGCGCTGGGACAGGTGGGGGCGTGGGTTAGGGGCCAAAAACTCCGCCCCTTCTGTTCTCTGATTGGTCCGGTCAAAAATCTACCGGAGAAATCGTTGTCTATGAGAGAAGTCCCAGACTGTGCAGTGAAGGGAAATGAGAATTGAGCGGAGCTGTGCAGGAAGGCGAGGGCCAGGCTATCAGCACACAGGATAATCATGGAAGTACTGAAGGCCATTTGCACAATAATAATAATAATCATTTTATTTAAAAGCGCCTTTCAGGACACCCAAGGACACTTACCATACCATACCATACCATTTTATTTATAAAGCACTTTAAACAGGAACAAGTCCACACCAAAGTGCTGGACAAACAAACACGCAACAGGCAACACAGACAATGAAGTACAACACGAAAAACATAAAAACATTGCAGATCATAAATCAAACGATCCAATACAAATCAGCTGGCATTGAAAGCAATGGAGTAGTAGTGAGTTTTTAACCGGGATTTGAAAACCGAGAGGGAGGGGGCCTGTTTGATGAGCAGCGGTAACTCGTTCCAGAGTCTTGGGCCTGCTACAGAGAACGCCCTGTCACCCCTGCGCTTAAGGCGAGTTTCTGGAACTATTAAGAGTACCTGATCCTCTGACCTCAAAGCACGTGGAGGGACATATGGGTGTATCAGATCCGAGAGATAGGCGGGGGCGAGACTGTTCAGCGATTTGTAGACATACATGAGAATTTTGAATTGGATTCGAAGATGAACCGGTAGCCAGTGAAGGGAGGCCAAGACTGGTGTAATGTGCTCTCTTTTGCGTGTGCTGGTTAAAAATCGGGCAGCTGCGTTCTGAACCAGTTGTAATCGTGCAATGGTGGCTTGACTGACGCCAAACAGAAGTGAATTGCAGTAATCAAGCCTAGATGTAATGAATGCTAGATGTAATGAACACTTAACAAACCAATACAGTGTAATACAGATCAAACATTATCAGCGACAAATTGAAATATAAAATACATAAAGATCATAAAATGCAAAATAATAAAAATACATTTAGTAAAGTTAATGATAAGCTAGTCTGAAGAGATGGGTTTTCAGGGCAGTCTTGAACAGAGAAAGGGAGGTGGTGTTTCGAAGGTCTGGCGGTAGAGCGTTCCAGAGGTGAGGGGCAGAGCAGGTGAAGGCCCTGCTCCCCATGGTGGAGAGGCGGGCAGAGGGTACATGGAGATGTAGCGAAGAGGAGGATCTGAGAGAGCGTGATGGGATGGAGATTTGTAGGAGGTCAGATAGATAAGGAGGGGCAAGGTTGTGGATAGATTTGAACGTGAGGAGTAGAATTTTGAAGATGATGCGTGATTTAACCGGGAGCCAGTGGAGCTGCTGCAGGACAGGAGTGATGTGGTTATAGTAGGAGGTTTGAGTGATGACACGGGCAGCTGAGTTCTGGACCATCTGTAACTTGTGGAGAGATTTGTTGGGGAGGCCGTAGAGAAGGGAGTTGCAGTAATCGATACGGGAAGTCACAAGACTGTGCACCAGGATGGCTGTGGAGCGGGGTGTGAGAGAAGGACGGAGACGGTTAATATTACGGAGGTGGAAATAGGCAGACCGAGTAATATTGTTGATGTGTGAAGTGAAGGAGAGAGTGGTGTCGAGGATGACACCGAGGCTCTTGACCTGAGGGGAGGGGGATAGCAGAGAGTTGTTAAGGGGGACGAGAAGATGTTCTGATTTTGAAATAGAGTTTTTGGTACCAACAAGAATGATTTCTGTTTTGTTGCTGTTTAGTTGAAGGAAATTGTTAGAAAACCAGTGATTTAGCTCATTGAGACAGTCGGTGAGGATGGAGGGTGGGTGGGTGGAGTTAGGTTTTGATGACAAGTAGAGCTGCGTGTCATCAGCATAGCAGTGGAAATGGACGCCGTATTTGCGGAAGATGTGACCTAGAGGAAGGAGGTAAATGATGAAGAGGAGGGGTCCGAGGACAGAGCCTTGGGGGACACCCGTGGAGACAGGGGAAGACTGGGAACGGAAGGATTTAAGCTGAATGAATTGAGTGCGGTCAGAGAGATAGGAGTTGAACCAGTCTAACGGGGTACCTGAGATGCCAATGGAGGTTAGTCTGTTGAGGAGGATAGAATGACAGATGGTGTCGAAGGCAGAACTTAGATCCAGAAGAATGAGGATGGACAGAAGACCAGAGTCAGCAGCAAGAAGAAGGTCGTTAGTAATTTTTACTAGAGCTGTTTCGGTGCTATGGTGGGGGCGAAATCCAGATTGAAACTCTTCATAAATGTTGTTGTTGGACAGGTGAGAGTGAAGTTGACTAGCAACAGTTTTTTCAAGGATCTTGGAGATGAAGGGCAGATTGGAGATCGGACGAAGATTACTGAAGTTGGTAAAGTCAAGACCTGGTTTCTTGATGATGGGGGTGATGGCAGCAGATTTGAAGGCTGTGGGAACAATGCCAGAGGTTAGGGAGGAGTGGATGATATTAGTGATGATAGGGAGCAGAGACGGGAGACAGGATTTAACAAGAACTGTGGGAAATGGGTCAAGTTGACAGGATGAGGACTTGGACTTGCTGATAATGTCAGCAATGTCATCAGCAGAGGGGAGGGAGAAGACAGAGAAAGGGAGGGAGGGAGGGGGGAGTTCAACAAGGATGCTGGGGGCAGTATTTGGTCCAAGGTGTTTATGAATTGAAATAATCTTTTCATTGAAATATGACATCAGGGAGTTGCAAAATTCTGTGGAAACCATGTGAGAGGGTAGAGAGTTAGGAGATGAGACAGAACGGTGAAGGAGAGAGAACAATGTTTTTGAATTACCAACATTAGAACTGATGATGTCTGAGAAGTAGCTGGATTTGGCTTGAGAAATACTGTTCTTGTAATGGATGAGGTGGTTTGCATAAAGTTCCTTGTGAATTGTGAGACCGGATTTTTTATAAAGACGCTCTAGCCGCCGACCTTTGGTTTTCAGGGAGCGGAGTTCTGGAGTGAACCAGGGTGCAGAGTTGGAGAAGGAAACAGTCCGAGTTTTCAGGGGAGCAACAGAGTTAAGGATGTTGGTTAGGCTGGTGTTGTATAATGTGACAAGATCATCTGGGTTGGAGGAGTTGAAAGTGGAGAGGGTATTATTAATATGAGATAAAAGAATGTCATGGTTGATATTCTTGATATTACGGAAGGAAAGAGTACGTTGAGGTTTATCTGAGGAAATTTTAAGATTAACATTGAATGAAATCATCAGGTGGTCAGTAAATAGAAGTTCATCAGAAGAACAGTTAAGAGGAGAAAGTCCAGAACAGCATAGTAAGTCTAGGGTGTGGCCCTGTCTGTGTTGGAAAGTTGATGAATTGTTGAAAGCCGCAGCTGTCCAGGCAAGATGAGAAGTCCCTGGTGAGGGAGTTGTGTTCTTCATCCATATGGACGTTGAAATCGCCCAGCAGGATGACATTGGGTGAAAGAGCAGTTAAATGGGCCATTAATGCAGCAAAGTCATTCATGAAGCTTTTGTCTACTTTTGGCGGGCGGTAGATAGTTGCAACAACGGTTGGAATGGGGCCAGCGAGCAGACACACAGTGTGCTCAAAGGAGGAGGAGAGGAGTGTGTGAACCGGAGTGACCTTCCAGTTCTCGCAGTGAATTATCGCGAGACCTCCTCCACGGGCCGAGGCGTGGGCCTTAGCAATGCAAACAAACCCAGGAGGAGTGGACTCGTTCAGATTAAAAAAGTCATTTTGTTGTTGCCACGTTTCTGTTAAACAGATGAAATCCAGTTTTCGGTCGGATATTAGATCATGAATAAGCTGACCTTTGCCCGTGAGGGAGCGAACGTTCAGAAGTCCAAACTTTACGGAGGAGGCGGAAGTAGTGACTGGAGCGTTAGCCGACCGAGCTAGGTTGGCTAACGTGCTGCTGTTAGCGGTCCGAGCATTGCGGCGTGAAGAATGGCGAGAGTCAGACCAGATGGAGGTTATGGGATGAGCCTTGTCAGCGTTGAGTCGACGGCGCGAGCCCCGGTGGATGTATCTCCGACTAGGATGGAAGGCAATTTCCTCAAGAGGGAGTACAGGTGGCGCGGACGGTAGGAAACGAAGACGAAGGAGCTCCACGGCTGAATAATGGAGCAGGCCAGACGCTGGGTGGTGGTGGATGATCAACAGCAGAGTCCAGACAAGAGCAGGTAGCAGGTAAATCTATGTAAAATCCATGTTTGATGATGAGTAGAAATGCCCAGGCAAGGATCTGTGAAAAAACAGCAGAAAGTACTGAATAAAACAAAACAAGAAAAAAGTACGAGGAGCAGCTGCAGCTAAATGCGCACGCGTTCACTCCCGGAAGCTCATACAGAGCCGTCTCAGCAGTCTTGTGTAAAAAACAACATTCTCCGTGGTCTTCTGCCTCATCTTCCACTCATGCTGAGTCCATTGTTGAAAAATTACAAAACAGAAATTCTAAAACCGCTCAAATTTGAGCCACTCCGTTTTTGTTTTTATTTCCAGAAGTAGAAGAAGAAGAAGAAAATGGGACAATGGGACACACCTTCATCTCCTGGCCTGACGCATGTGAGAAAGCATTATCTACTGCTGCCTTTCACCGGCCTTCGTGGTGTTATTGGTGCAATCGATGGGTGCCACATTCGGATGCAAAGGCCACCAGAAAGAGGAGTAGACTACATGAACCGCAAGTCGTTCTACTCCGTCCTGCTTCAGGCAATTGTCGATGAGAAGGGACGATTCATACATATTTGCTGGACCACCAGGGCGAGTCCATGACGCAAAGATGTAGAGGGCATCCAATTTTTATGAGACATGGCAAGAGAAGATGGGCGAGTACCGCCTGCTGGGAGATACTGCCTACATCACAGACATTTATACCTCCAGATGCAGGAAAAGAGCCACCTGCATCATGAAAGACCTCACACATCCAGCACACTCACTCTTTGCCCCACTCCCCTCAGGACGGAGGTTGAGGAGCATCAAGTGTAGAACCACTAGACTGAGGAACAGCTTCTACCCTGAGGCTGTTAGACTCATGAATAAATAAAAATAAAATAAAAAATAAACACTGCAAAATATCACATCATACTGATGCTGATCTGTTTTCTTGTTGCTGTGTTCATCTGTGACCATCTGCTCATACAAACTCATGTTCGTGCTGCTGTTTATTCCCACTATATTAGGCTTAGTGTATTACTAGTTGATGTTTTTCTTAGTTAGTTCTAGATGTTATTACTGTTTTTCTCTTTCATTTGTTGTTGGATGTAACTGGGACCTCGTGTACATAATCTCGTTTTCATCACATGTACCACATGCGGTGCAAATGACAATAAAGACTCTCTGACTCTCTGACTCTCTGACTCTGACATCAGTCAGGCCCTCCCATTTATAGAGACTCCTAAACGTGACAATGGGGCTTTTACTGAAGCAGACAATCAGCAGGACTTCCAGATCAGCCATGGCAGGGTCATTGTGGAACAAGCGTTTGGGCGACTTAAATGCAAATGGAGGCGTCTTCGTGATCTGCAGAACACAAAAATTGATGCTGTAGTGATGATTGTCATGGCAGCCTGCCTTCTGCATAACCTCTGCATTGGTGCTTCGCCAGTGTGCCAGGATCACCCAAACAGCTGTCCAAGGCAGGAGGATGAAAATGACTAAATTACTCGTTACTGTGATGTATCAAAGTCAAAGTCAACTTTATTGTCAGATCTGCAATATGTACTGTACAGGACATACACAGGACCGAAATTGCGTTTCTCTCAGTCCCTCGGTGCAACAGTAAACATCTAAACATTGAAACACTGAAACATATAATAATAGACATAAGCATAAAATAGTAAAACTAACACTGTCCTGAGTTTTTGCATAGTGGTATAAGAGTATGAAAATTTACACCGACTCTAAAACTAAAACTAAAACATTAAACATTTAATGAACATAATATTGTCCTGAGTTTTTGCATACTAGTATAAAAAAAGAGTATAAAAAGTATAACTAAAATAAACTAAAGGTTTCTAGCATTGACATTTGCAAAGTGGCAAAGCAGCGTATGAGTTAATGTACACAGTACATGCACGAGGTAGTAGTTGATGTTGTTATAGAGGCAAAAAGTGGCATATGCAGTAAGGCACATTGGGCATCCTAAACAAGACCGGTCAGAGCACACTGTATATGTATCAGCAGCGGTGCAGATATTAGAGTAGTGTAAATGTAAACAGTAGCAATTAAATATAAGCAGTAGTAATAAAAGTAAACAGTATTAATAAATGTAAACAGAGAATGTAAACAGTACCATGACTGGATGCTATACTTGTATTAGCTTGTCATAAATAGTCAAAAAATGTTCTAGCACCAGCACTACTCAAGTTTTTGTCATTTGACAATTCTACCTATAGCTCCCATGGAAGTTCGTCAAATGACAAATTGAATTAGCATTTTTGCAGCCATTGGTATGTATATGAGGCCATTCTGTTGGCATGGAGGAGGCCTTGGGGGCATTTTTATATATTCATTCATTCAA
>JBBPBX010002222.1:8275-25211 GCA_038048925.1 Garcialebias charrua | reverse complement strand
ATTTATATAGCGCTTTCCAACCCCCTGTGAGGGACCCCAAAGCGCTTTACTATACCAACCATCCACCCATTCATACACACATTCATACACCATAGCGGCGACTGCCATGCAAGGCGCCTTCCAGTCCTACCGGGTGGCCGAACCACCTCAGACAGCAGGATATGGTCTGGATGAAAATCTGAAATCTCTACAGCGAACGGGGTCCCGGAGATAAGGGCTAGACCTTGTTTTACAAACAAGATCAGCTGAAAATAGGAACGTGGTGCAGGACCATGTGCAGACATTGATGGATGGAATTCCTATCACTGCTGGCTCTGTAGGTAAACAAATGTGAGGTGATATGTTCCATCCGCCGTCCTCTGATGCTTTTTTCAGTGGGAAATCTTTGGGGGTTTCATACGACTCCATTCCACTGACCTGTCCTGTCCTAACTGTCTGTCCCACTGACCTCAGACCTCCTGCCACAGCCTTTGATAAGGTTACTGGCTGGCAGCGAGGAAATTCAGGTCGTTTGAATAGAATTGCTGACAATGTTCATACCTGCCTTGACGCAGCACCACCTGCTCAATATATGTTGCCTCTCATTTCCTCCACCACAGCTGAGGGGGTCCGTAAGCAGACTTACACGCCTTTTAGTTTACAGGACACTGAGTTGATCCGTCAGCATTTGCCTGATCTCCAGAAAGGAGGTTCTGCTTGGCTTGGCTCTCAAAGTGTTGCTAGCACTTTGAGATTTTTATTAATGAAAAGTGCGGTATGAATTGAATTTATTATTATTATTATTATCCGTGCTTTTCTGGAGGCTTGCGCTGGAATTGTGCCATGTCTGGGTGATTGGAGGAGGGTTTTCACAGCATGCACGTCGTTCAGTAGTTTGACTGAAATAGAACAGGCTGCTGAGACTAAATTGGATCCAGACAGTGATACGTTGCACGACCACATTCAAATTTTATGGCCAATTATAAGAGAGAAATATCTGACTTCTATGAAATCTTCAGACTTGTGTGAAATTCCTCCGGCTGTTACAGAACGAGGCATGACCTACCTGTCTAGAGTTAAACTCTTATGGGAAAATAGAACTGGAAATGATCCAACAATTGATCCTACGACTCAACTGTTCTTCAGAGGGGCTGTAGAGAGCTCTCTCTCTCTCTGATGATTTTAAGAAGAGCTTGGCGTCTGTTGTTGGCCTGACAAAGATGGACTATGATTTATGGGCGGCACACATTGTACATTTTATTGATCAAACTTTTGATAAGAGGGAGTCTGATGACAGAGAATTGAAATCCCTAGAGACTCAATTAGCTAAGGCCCAGTTGAAAGATATATGTGACAAGCTTAATTTCACGAAGGTGAATGCGATTCAGATGCCCCAGATTCCGGGTCCTCCTGCATCCTCTGAAATTTCATATCAGCAAAGACCTCTGGGCCCATCCACATCCTGGTGCAGAGGTCGTAACAAACGTTTGAGGGGCAACCCTCAATCCACGGACAGGTGTCACCGCTGTAATGGGTGGGACACTGGTCCTTTCAGTGTCCGACTAAACAGGGGTTCTCGAGATAGGAGGTGACGCCAGCTCAATATCCACATGATGTCTATCCACCTCCACCTGCTCACACTCAGCATGGCCCTTTGCCGGGGGCCCAAAATCAGGTCCCAGGCCAATATCCTATTCAATAGGGGTGCCCAGGTCCGGCGGTAGGTGGCGTCTTGTATCCGGAGCCTTTGGTTTTGCTGACCATTAACGGCCGAAATCACATGTGTATGCTTGATACAGGAGCCAGATATTCGACAGTTAACACGTCACTCCCACGATCGAAGAATACCGTACCTGTTGTTAAATTTTCGGAAAAACCAGAGGAGTGGCCGTTGTCTTGTTACGTACCATGCGTGTGGAATAATCTGCGCTTTGAACATTCCTTCCTGATTTCTGACTCATGTCCAGTGAACTTGATTGGACGAGACATTCTGTGTGATCAGAATGTGACTTTAATGATGATACCTGACAATGTCCAGCTAAGCTTTCCTGATGGAACTGTTCAGTGCTATGCTACAGTGAAAAGTTCTCTTCAACAGATGCTCCAAGTCCATGGGACTTCTGCTGAGTCTGGTCCAGCTGAACTTCAGGCTGAAGTTTGGTGGGGAGCAGTCCCTGACTTTACAACAACGCTCTTGTATGACACACTGCAGAGCTGGAATGCCTGGATTAATGTCATAAGATCCTATGACATGCTTCCTGATGTGGCACACTGTACGCTGAACTATGACCTTTGTGGTGATGAAGCCTACGATGTGCTCTGGACAGGACTGCTGGAGCATTGTCAAGAGACTGGTGAATTTCCAGTGGCTGAAATCATGGACATCTACGTTGCCCCTTAGGGAGGGGTGGCAACTGTGAAGTTGCCTGCACCGTTAATGCAACTGTATATGCTTGGTGATGTATCTGCACCTCATGTGTCGTTGATGGTTGTGTCTAGTGCTGATGCGAAGAATTTAGGCCCTATGATGAGACGGTGTCTTGTTGTCCGGGAATGGGTGCCCACACAAAATCCTCACTTACACTATTCTCCAGAGACTGACACCTACAGGATCACACACAGATCATTTACATTATTGTTACCTGAGAAACATTTTCTGCCTAGAACACATGGCGGAGAGAACACAGATCATGTTGATACAGACAAACTGTTAGCCAGTTTGCCTGAATCACTTTGGGCCAGGAATTCTACAGATGTGGGCCTGCTGGATGTCACACCTGTCTCAATAACTCTGAAGCCGGGCACAATTCCAATCTATAAACATCAATATCGACTCCGACAGGAGCAGATTGACAGTATTGAGCACACTATTAAGGGTTTGTTGGAAGCTAGGGTGTTGCAACCTACAATTTCGAGCTGGAACACGCCTCTACACCCGGTACCAAAAGCTGATAAATCGCATTACCGTTTAGTCCATGATTTGAGGCCTATAAATAAGGTTGTTGTTCCATCTAATTATGGAACTCCAAATCCTTATGTCATGATGAATGCAATTCAGTCTGAACACAAGTTTTTTACTTGTATAGACCTGGCGAATACGTTCTTTTGTGTGCCTCTGGACGCAGGATCAAGGGATCTGTTTGCATTTACCTTTAAGGGGAAACAATACACCTACAGTAGATTACCTCAGGGCTTTGTGGATTCGCCCTCTTTGTTCAATCATGTGTTAAAGCAAGTCCTTACTGATTTGCCTTTGCCACCAGGAGTGGTCTTAATCCAATATGTCGATGATATTCTGATAGCAGCTCTATCTTCAGAAGCTATTATGCAGGCATCTGAAGCTGTGCTTCGACATCTAGCTCAATGTGGATTTAAAGTGTCAAAACACAAACTGCAGGTGGGCCGTTCAAAAGTTCAGTTCTTGGGTAGGCTCATCTCTGGCTCTGGCCTGCAATTGACGCCATCTCAGAAAAGCTCCATTTTAAATCATTCTAAACCAGCAAATGTTAGGATGATGTTAAAATTTTTGGGGTTGATCAATTACAGTAAGAACTTTATTCCTGATTTCAGTCGTAAGGTGGCTCCTCTGAGAAGCCTCATTTCGGCTGTAGGATATAAAAATTATGTGTCCCTACTGCAGTGGACGGAGGAAGCTGACAGGGCATTTGTTGAGATTAAACAAGCTTTGTTTGATGCGTGCTCTCTGCAGTGTCCAGATTACTCCTTGCCATTTCACTTGGATGTGGATGAAAAAGACGGATTTGTGAATGCCGTCTTGTTTCAAAGAGGGAAGCTGACTCTGAGAGGTACATTTTGATGTATTATAGTTCAAAATTAGATCAAATTGAAGTTGGTCACCCTACCTGTGTGAGACATGTAGCGGCCATTGGAAAGTCCATTTTAAAGACATCACACATCACTATGGGGAATGAGGTTTTTGTTCACACAATTCATGACGTAAAATCTTTTTTGGACTCACAAACATTCACATTTTCAAATCAAAGAACAGAAAACCTCAGAGATTATTACATAATTCACATATACATTTTACAAGCCAGGGAACAAATATGGCTGCGCAGATGGATACCACACAAGATCATAACTGCATTAGTGACACCGCAGAGGAAATGAAATTACATGAAAACCTTTCTAAAGATCCTTTAGAACATCCAGACATGATACTGTTCTGTGATGGGCATAGTCATAGAAATGAAACAGTCGCATTGGTCACTGCGTTTGCTACGGTGGAAAGAAAAGATGCAGGTTTTGTTGAACTCAAGGCAGAAGTGATGAACCAGCCAGCTTCCGCACAGTTAGCTGAACTAAAAGCTCTGACAGAGGCTTGTAATGTTGTAGCAGAAAAAAAGGTTAATATTTACACCGACTTAGCGTATGTTTTTCAAGCAGTCTATGTTGACCTCTGTCATTGGAGGAGGAAAGGATTTGTCACCTCGTCTGGAGAGCCAGTCAGACATTTTAAACAATTACTGGAATTGTATTATGCATTACAGCGACCGAGACAGGTGGCGGTAATAAAGTGCAAGGGACATCAGAAGAGCAGCAATTTTATTGCTCGGGGAAACCATGAAGCAGACCAAGCTACTAAAAAAGCTGCAGGCTATATTTTAAGGACACAGATGGTCCAGGGATATGAGAAAAAGAATTCTGAAGAGTATTTTGAAAAGGAATTTACTCTAGAGTATATCAGAGAGTTACAAAATGCGGCCGTTCCGCAAGAGAAGCAGGCATGGTTGGACCGTGGAGCTAAAAAGGATAGTGGACAAATCTGGAGAAATCATGAGGGTAAAATTGTAGCTCCAGCTGGGTTGTTCAACCTGTTATGCCAAGAAGCACACAGCAGAGGGCACTGTGGTACCTTAAAACTGATTGACTTGATCTCACAGAATTGGTGGAACCCATATGCTTCTTCTATTGCAAAATACTTTGTACAGACGTGTGAAATATGTTCCCACCATAATCCAAAAGTGGCAATTAAAACTGGACTAGGTGGGTTTCCAATGCCTCAGCACCATGGAAAGAGATTGTGAAAGATTTTACTGACATGGGTGTTGAAAATAGAGTGAATGGAAAGAGATATTTACTCGTTTACATAGATTCATTTAGTAGGTGGGTGGAAACTTTTCTAACTAAAACTGAAAAGGCAAAAGAAGTAATAAAGTGGTTGACAAAGGAGTTGATCCCCAGATTTGGAGATCCTTCAGTGATCAGATCAGATAATGGAACTCATTTTGCAAACCGGGAGTTAAAGGAAGTTGAGAAATTGTTTGGCATTCGACATAAGTTTGGGGCTGTTTTTCATCCTTCATCACAAGGTTTGGTTGAACGTGCTAACCGCACTCTTAAAGAAGGGTTGGCAAAGGTTTGTGCAGACAAAAAATTGAAATGGCCTGACGCCCTACCTATAGTGTTGTTCAATTTAAGGTCAACTCCAAACACTACTCCGAATGTAAGCCCTCATGAGATACTTACAGGAAGGAAAATGCCATGTCCTTTCACCCATCCTTTGCCTTGAGAAAGCACTATGTTACAATTACAACATTATGATATATCAGAGTACTTGAAGAGGCTTAATAATACTGTAATGAGCATTTCTCAACAGATTAAACTGATCCAAACTGCAGAGGGAGAACAACACGGTGCCCTCGTGGATACAGGTGACTGGATTCTAAGAAAGGTAGCCCATTTTAACTGGTTGCAGCCAAGATGGGAAGGCCCTTATAAAGTGGCTGTCGTCACTTCGCACTGTGTTAAAATTTGGTTGACTGAGGAAAAGCTCAGTAACTGGATTCATAAGACACACTGTGTTAAAAGCTCTGACCCTTCTCTACGCACTCCACAGCAGGTACGAGAAGACTTGGCTGAGTTGAGCACATCCGAAGGGCTGCGCGCATCTGGAGAACTGGGTGCATCTAAGGAACTGTGTGAGCCATCTGTACAGAGTGACACTGAAGCTCCACCTTCGACTGTGAACTTGGATCGACCAGTTCCAAGGCCCCAATACAACTTGAGGAAAAAATCAAAACAGACTTAAAATAACATTACACAAAAAGGGGACATTGTTTGTTGTACATAATTGTTACAGGAAGAATGAATTATCTAGCGGTTAGGTTAAGTGTGATAACCACTTTGGGAATTATTTTGATTACAGGACTCACTCTGTGGGTTGCACCGAAAGCTCAGACAGGCTCCCCTGAAGTTGTTCACGACAATGTCAACAGATCTTGTGATGAGGACCCTAACTTCTTGCTCAGAAGAGGGGAAGATGGAACAGAGGTTGCAGATGTTCAGATTCAGGTACACCCAGACTCTGACATTAGCAGATCAAAGAGATCCATGATAGTTAATTTCCTACAGTTTAACTTCACAGTTGGGGTGACTGCATCAGTTAAATTTGACCTTTGCTGTGTGATGTATTGTGGTGCGAGGCAGGAGTAATTTGTTTGGGCAGTGAAGTATATTTGTGTGACTTATGGGCATGACATGAATTGCGGGGACTGGAATAATGTGTTGTGTAATTCAGGACCTACTGATTGGGGTTACAGACCAGAAAAAGCGAGAAGAGGGACGTATCCGTTACAGGAACGCTTGCAAATCATACAAGATCATACAAAAAGCACCAGGTGTCTAGCACAAAATACCTGTAATTCTTTGATTTTGACTTTAAAGAATCCTCAGAGGCAGGATAGTGAAGAGAAATACACACGTTTAGAAGTTCTATATGTTAATCTCATTTGAAACGAATACACTACTGTATATGAATAATACACGAGTGCTCTATAATCAAGGTATTCACAACTGTTTTACATATGTTTATGCAATTAGACAACATTATGAGACATACTTTTAGATCTAACAAACAGGATGTTCAGATGCAGATAACACGCTAAGGGGACAAATGCCCTTTGCGCTTCTCTTGGCCTTCTGAGGAGATCAGAGCACACAGACACACAAACACATGAATCATACTACTAAATAAGTAGTACTTATAAACCACACACACATACTAGGATCTGGACATTAATTTACATTAATATCGCACACAGGACACATCTAATAGTACATTTCTAAAACTCTCTTACTGAGCAAATAAGCAGAACAAAGAACACAGTTTCAAGAGACTCCTCACCACAGCTATAAATCTACAAGGTCATAGAACTGACAAGCACGAGAGGCTCCAGGACTCCTTATCAGTGCTCTGAGCCAATCAGAGACCAGAGAAGCTCAAACTGCAGCTTGAAGAGATCCAAACATCTCAGATATCAGCAGCATTCTTTGAAGAACCTCGCCGAGGAAAGGTCTGTCAAAATGCTCACAATTCTCTGTGCACAAAGAATTGCTTATTCATGCTGTAACTCTGTTAACCTGTAAACCTGTGTGTCTGTCAATAAATCTTCATCATTTTTCTAAGAGAGACTGGTCATTTGAACACCTAATGAGAAACCCCTTCAACAATAGTGACACTTATATACTGGGAGTTCATGTTTCTGGCAAAGATCGAACGAGTCCGTTCAGGATTAATGTGTTTCAGAGGGAGGAAAAGTCAGATTGAATCAGACCGAGGTGTTTTATTTGACAGATGTGACATATGAAGAAAAGTTGGCTCTGGAAACAGGTTTCACACAGCAAAATTACTGGATAGAGTATGTTGAAAATGCGGCAGAACAAGTAAAGTATAAAGATTGCGTTGTTTGTGCAAAGGCCAGGCCAGCGTTATTGATGATGACCTCACCTCTTTCAAATGAGTCATGTTTTCACTGTATGTTGGAACTACATATGAAGGAAAATCCCTCTGATAGTTGCAAAAGCTTGGAGAAATATTTTCCCATGGCCCCCAGAGATGTAATCCCACCTGTTTTCACTCCAGTGAGAAATTCTTACACCTGTCTGGTCAGGAAAATTTAGGGATGTACATCTGTAAGGGGTTATGGGGAGGTCAATATTAATACTGACCTCTTTACCTTAATTAATTTACTTATTCAGATTGAGTAGTAAATTCACAGATTCTGTTCTTTTTCAGTTTACCCAATATTCTGTGATCTTTATGATGGATAAATAAACAGAGCTATAGAGTGACAATGGACACGTTAACTTAGCTTGATATGTCAAAGAGACACTATCATTTATTTAAAATGAATCAACTAAATTAACACCATTACACTTGATTGACATGATTTCACTTTCTTTCAAATTAATACGTCAGCACACTTAAATTTAACACAACAGACTTCAATATTGGATGTTAACATATTTAGTCTGTGGGCTCTTCAGCTTAAAATAGTTTCCAGCTTAGAATTGAGGGAAAAAGATAGGAGGAAAGATTTAAGAAGAATTGGGAGGTTAAGAGAGGAAGTTTATCTTGCATTTATGAAACCAGATGACACTCTTCCGTACGCGTCCAGCTAAGATATCATCACACCTCCAGCAAGCAAACAGCTGCTCCTTTACCTTAAGACGTCCGCCTTGGTTCTGGTAAAGAGCTGTGGTCAACTTTAGACTGACGAGTCGTCGGTCCCGCAAGTCCAAGCTGGACTCCACGCGTGTTTACCTTGTCGGTGTCGGTGATACTCGCTTTCGTCGGCAGAAGTCGTGACAGTCGTGGCTTCTTGGCTCAAGATAATTTATTCCAGGAAGGAATAACAAAGTTTTTGAGCTTACGCTCGGAGTGGACCCATAACAACATGTTATCAGTCCCAGCTGGATGACGAGTCCTTAGCGCGTGACTGTTGGTCATTCAGCTCTTTGGAAAGTTCACATCATCTTTCGAAGCTCCCAGAAACTCTGAGGAACCTGCTGGTTCCTTCCAAACTCTGCAGACTCTTGCAGACTCTTGCAGACTCTTGCAGACTCTTCCGTTCCAGCCACAGCTTAGAACTTAAAGAGCAGGAACAAAGAGAGGAGTGCACTTGCCTTATCAGGCCCAAGGTTACAGCCAGAGCAGAGGGAGATTTGTTTAGGAAAAGACAGAGAAGCTGGAGCCTTGTTCATGAAAAACAACGGATTAAACTGTCTTCTTATTTCTAAACAAAACAGTCGGGTCTCTGTGACCCGAGATTTCCCTTTAACACAGCAGTGAACACAGTTTAACTCTTAAAGAATAACACAGCTTAAAAGCACACATCATGAAAATGACAAAAGTTATTCTTTTGATCACATCAGCCTAAAATCAAAGATAGAAATAGTCTCTTTTTGGTGACTATGTTATCAGATTATAGCTAAATGAATGATTTTGTAGTAAATGTCTTGCTTTACTGAGAGGTCAGTAAAGGTCATCTCTGGAACAGTTCAAAAGTACACAGGTGTCTTAAAAGTGGACAAGGTCATGCCCACTACATCTCCCCCCTTTTGGAAGCCATCGCCAGTCCTTGGGGATGGGGTCCAACACGAAAGGAAACCTTGAACTGTCTTTGATCTTGAAGTAATCCAGCAAGTGGAAAAGAAAAATCAAAAATTATAATCCCATAAAGTTTTTGGAAATTCCATACTGTTCGGAGGTAATCCCATTGCGAAAAGCTTTTAATCCTTTGGAAAACAAAGTCTGTTAACTCTTGGAAAACAAAGTCTGTGATCCTTTGGAAAACAAAGTCTTATAATCCACAGCGGTAATTCCACAGCAGTAATTCCACAACGATTAGTTTTGTTGATTGATCAGCAACAATTGTTTTCATAATCAGCATGTAGAGGGGAATCCCTCGATTGACGCAGAGGAGGCGACCCTTGGACGAAGGTTGAAGACCAAGCGTTGGAGCTGCAGGTCCCCACATCGAAGGTTGTTGGCTGGTTGGTTTCCAGTCAGTGCCACTCTGGTTCTATGTGTCATGCAATTATGTGGTTTTTTAGGTGGGCTTATGATTGGGATTTTACATTAGCCTTACCTATATGCACCTGGTATGTAAGCTATCATGGTTTAGATCAGCTACAATTACCAATTAAGGGGTGGATCAATTCTGTAAAATTAGATATAGGGATTTGTACCTATAAAATTTTGGAGGGCTTCTGTAACGAAGGCCTCTAATTCCAAACTATTCCTCCATTCATTACTTAGTTTAGGTTAAACTAAAATAAAAATGAAATATAGTTTGATCTAAATGTCTGTTGTCTTTTAGACGAACGACGTAGGATTTGGTATTCCTAATAAATTTTGAAGTCTATGGCGAGACTCATCAAAATGAATAGATAATCTAGAATAGAAACGATCGAATCGGTTCAATTTAGAAATTGTGAGGTCAATGTAGTTTATGGTACCTTGAGTAGCTTTAAACTACATTGACTCTTCGACGATTGAGATTTAACAAAACGAACTGCATGTTGGCATAGTTAAATCCATATCATTCATTAACCAATGTTAATACAAAACCTTTTTGGCTGGGAGTGTTCAGAACCAAACAATATCTCAACTAATGACAACAGTAATGACTAAACAACAAGGAAACAACGTTTCACTGCTTCGACACACTCTTGTCGTCAGATTCCAAAGTGCAACACACAAGAAAACAGGTCTCAACTTTATGACCGAGGTCAAATTAAATCTCGTGGATTTAAACGGTTGTTAAGATTAGTTTTTGTTGTGGGTTTTAGGCTTAGCGTTTCTAAGTTCAAATTGGACAATGCGACTTATAGGGTGGAAATACGGTAGTTTAAACCTGATTAGTTTATTTACTAACTTGTGTTTGGACGACCTTATTATCCCATGAAGTCGGTGAGTTTGTGAGATCTTTGTCTTTTGTGGAGTCATTGAACGCCTTGTAAGGTTTGATCTGATTTCGATGTACCCATTTAGCAATTGGCTCTTTGCGGCCTTTGCTGATTTTGATTTCGTAGACGACTGAGGACACTTTGTCTGTTATCAGATGAGGTCCAGTCCACCTGGGCATTAGTTTGCGGGCGAGAGTTCCGGTCTCGGACCCTCCTTTCCCGGTTGCTGGGGCGAACGTATAGTACCAGACTCTGTCTCCCACTTGGAGTTCATTGTGAGAGGCCTTTTGGTCGTAGTACGCCTTACGTCCTTCAGCGGATCTTTCCAGGTTTTTCTGGGCGAAAGCAAAAGTGTTTCTGAGGTGTACGTAGGTGATATTGATTCAAGTTGGTGTAAGTTGAATGTGGATGTTTCAGCTTGGACAAACATGACGAGATTATCTGTAGCACGTGCAGATGTCTACTGGTTTTGTGGTGGGAGGACTTTGAGAAGTACATTGTCTCCGAGATGGTCAGGAATCTGTACACTCGTTTCTTTAATTTCTCCAGTTAAGATGGTGAATTTAACAGGACAGGATTTTGAAACTTTCAGGAGAAGTACACATGTGATTGGTAAGTTTGAGAGGAGAAAGCGTGACTTTGATCTGTATGTAGATTCTCCAGCGTATATTAACGCAATCGGAATCCCACAGGGGGTCCCAGATTAATACAAATTAGTTGATCCCGTTGCAACTGGGTTTGAGTCTATAATTTCATCTATTACTGTAAATAAAAATGTAGCCAGGATTAATTACATTCATTTTAATGTTCAGAGGCTGAATAATTTGACAAGAGATGCACTTGAGGGCGCTCATCAGCAGCTTGCAGCAACATCCTTGATGGCTTATCAAACAAGATTAGCTGTTGATTTCCTGTTGGCAGAGAGAGGAGGTGTCTGTTCCATGTTTGGGCTTTCATCCCAAATAACACAAGTCCAGATGGTTCATTTACAAGAGCTCTGGATGGCTTGAAATCTCTGTCTGAGGAGCTAGCTGAAAGCTCTGGAGTTCAGAACCCTCTAAGTGAGTGGTTCATCTCTACTTTGGGGAAATGGAGAGCTGTTGTCATCACAGCTGTGATTACAATATTTGCAGTTGTGGTTATGTTAATTTGTTGTGGATGCTGCTGCGTTCCTTGTGTAAGGCATTTTTGTCTGAAGTGCATCAGTAGCGCAGTTGATGATAGGTTTCCTAAACTACCTTCCTATCAGATGGCTGTTAAGGTAGGAGAGGGTTTCCCCCTTACAGGTGTCTATGATGAAGAAGATGAAGAAGATGAAGATGACATGGCTTGATCTGGCTAAAAGGTTCATATTCTTTGCTAAGGATAACATATACCAGAAATATAGATTCCACACACTGAAGGCATGACTTTTGATAGGAAGGACAGTCCGTTTGATTTTATTGTTTTTATTTGTTTTATTTGTTTGTTCTTACATTTATTTTTGTTTATTCTTTATTGCTTTTCTTGTTTGTTTTGTTAATTTCTTATTACATTTATTTTATTCTTTGTTTAGTTTGTTTTATTTTATTCTTTATTTTTTGTTTGTTTTATTTTTATTCTTTGTTTTTTGTTGTTGTTTGATTTCTTTGTTTGTATTTTCTTACATTTATTTTCCTTAGCTTTGTTAGTTTTTATTACGTTTCCAGCATATAAGCTTTGACAGCTACCGTATATTTTATTACGTAGTTTTATTACCATTTAGTATTGATGCTTATTTTTATATATGGGGTTTTATACTCTGGGAGGGTAACTTGTAACTTAGATGTAGGATTTCTGCAGGGTGGGAATGTTAGAGATTTCCAATGTGTATCCAGTTCTTAATTGCATTGACACATAGTACATATCGGATTTTGTTGACATGATGGTTGTCATGTCAAAAGGGGAATTGAAATATATTTCTGTCAGTATTAAATCTATTATGTTCTAAGATTGTGTTCACCTAAATCCTGCCATATAATGTGAATTGTGATACAAGGCGGAACCTTTACTTCCGGGTTTTATTTTCAATAGGGAAGAGTTTTTCAGTTACATGCCTGCACCAATCAACAGCCCCGACACTTTTGTTTACATCAAGTTGATAGTTTAATTGGCAGAAAGGCGGACCACGCGGTAGAGTAGGGTGGTCCCAGGGCGTTCCCGAGGCGGTTCCAGGGTCCACGAGGCGATGACGACATCCGGAGGTTTATAAACGTGGTCCTGCCTTCGAAGTTCGTGTGTGGACTTGTGATTCGGAGTGAGGTCTGGTTGCAGCTGCAAGGTTTATCCTTATATGTACAATGAACCTGCAAAATAATGTGCACATTTGTTTCAGAGCTTCCTTCAACCTTTGAATCCGTAACACCCACAACAGGGAAAATCAGTGCATCTCATCCACCCCCAGAGCCCTGCTGCAGTGGAGTGCAAACAATGGACACAAGGCCCCAAAGGCATTGTTCTCATAACAAGTAACCACATCCATCATCCCCCGTTTAACATTTCAATGCAGAAGAAAAGACTCCAGGCTTGATCAGTATCTCATTCCTAAAAGAGTCATTTGGCAATCTCTGGTAAATATTTTACTGATTTAAATATCCTGGGAGTTCTGCTGCTAGTGTTGTTATAGTGCTGTTTTGATTAAATGTGTTTTATCTGACATGCCACTCTCTCGCTGTCATTTATATATGTGTGGATAAACCACACCAAAAACACAAGCTGGTATAGGTAAACACATATTTTAAAGCTTCAAAAACCAACTGCAAAACTTAAGTTTCCCACAACAAAAACACCTGATTAAAAGTTTCAAAGTATCTGATAAGTCAGGTAAGAAATTATCTCGAGTTGAAAGACAGACATAATATATACTTGATTGTAACAAGTTTAAGTATAGATCAATTAGGACAACTGTGTAAAACCTTTAACCCTAAAACAAATAATTTATATTAGAAAAACTGAATTGCCACTTAAACCATTTCTTTGTAGTTATTTTAAAACTCTGCCCGATAGTGTGCAGAACATGAAAGCACTAGTTTCTCTGCAAGTACACCAGTTTCCAAAAACATTGATGAAAAACTATTCAGTGCATCATGACAAATTGTCGTGTTTGAATACCAGAGGTGTTCCTCTTTTACAATGAATTTACTTTCATTCTAAATAGTTTCTTTTCATTACCTGCTTTCCTTTATTCTACTGAAAAACCACGCTTATTGTGAAGCAAGACAGAAAAATTTGTACATTTCTTTCAAATTGTTTTTAATAAAGTATGACAACAAGGCACAGGTACAATCTGAGGTAGGTCTAAGTTCTCAGTAACATGAGCTACCAGCTAAAATTAAATCAAAATAAATAACTTCACAAAAATCTTGCTTAGTAATGTTGGACACATAAAGACACTGTTCCAGTAGCAGCAACGAAATGCACCGAACAGAAAATGACACATTGCGCAAATTAAACAATGAAATGTTCCTTCTGAACATTCATTTGTGCAACAAATAAAAATCATTAATCTCTTCTTTCACATTTTACGTATCAGCTCGTTCATCAGTCCCTCCTAATAAAAAAATGTCAATAGTAAAAAAAAAACTTCACAAATTAAATAAAAGGGTGCACAGGCACAATTTGAGGTCTAAGGTCTCATTAAAATTAGCTACCAGCTAAAACAAACTAAAAAAATCAAAATAACTAACTACAAAAAAATCATAATTAGGAATGTTGGACCCATAAAGACTCTGTTCCAGTAGCAGCTGGCACATGCAGAGAATACAAAGTGACAGTTTTGTGCAAATTAAATAATGAAATGTTCCTCCTGAACATTCATTTGTGCAACAAATAAAAATCAGTAATCTCTTCTTTCACATTTTATGCATCAGCTCGGTCATCAGTCCCTCCTAATAAAAAAAAAATGTCAATAGTAAAAAAAACTTTCACAAATTAAAAAAAGGGTGCACAGTGAAGGATAAATCACCATTATATACGTTATTATGATTAAACCTATATTCTCATTCACAACTGTGTTTCATGTAATCACAAAGGTTTTATACAATCATGTTTAGATGCTTAATACACTGCACATTATAATCTTACCGGTGTGCAGGAAACAGACCTGCAGCTTTGAGCAGCTCACGGAGACCAACACATTCCAGAGGGGGAGGGCAAACAGACACAGAATTTGGCTGATCTAAAGAACAGGCACATCTTTATTATAACACACACATCAGAAATACACTTAGTTTATGCAACACACTTAGTTCATGACACAGAATGTTCACAGGAGAAACATAAATGTAAACATAGCAAAGGAAACTAGTTTGAATCTAAACTCCTCTGAAACAAAGAGGCACACACAAATCTAATGCAGGTCACAAGCAGGAGACCTTGGCCCTGCTATAAATCTCAGTTGCTTTGGCAACCATCGTTATCAGTTCGGCTGACCAATGAGACAACAGCAAAAGCCCAAAACATTTTATGATATCTCACACCAAGAAGGGTGAGCTGGCATTCCTTGAGAAGACTTCGAGCGACAGGTCTGTTTCAACGAATCCTCTGATCGTGTGCACATTGATCTAATGATGTCTGCTTATTCTGTTAACCTGTATCTTTTTCAATAAATCATATTTGCTTCAAGAGACGCCTGGCTCATTTGAACATCCAAACTGAATTCCTTCAATATCCAGCTATCACTGTGCAAAAGGCAGGGGACACACTGGACATGTCTCTATTCCATCACAGGGACACATAGAGAAAAACAACCATTCACTCGCTCACTCACACCTTGGGATAAATTAAGGTTACCAATCAGTCTAACATGCATGTTTTTGGTCTGTGGAGAAAACCCACACTTGCACAAAGAAACATACAAACTCCACACAGAAAGGTCCCCCAGCCGGGATTCAATCCGGCGACTTCACTGAGAGGCAGCAGCTCTTCCAACTGCACCACCGTGCTGCCTGAAATATTCAGCCTCTCTAAAATTCCTCTTGCTGACCGGCTGCTGGTTATTAACCGCAAACTACTCCTTTAGCTTTTTCTTATTTCTGTCACTTCTACAGCCTTTTTAAATGTATTGTTGCTATTACATTTAAAATTTATTTCCCCATAAAATGTACTAAAATATGAGTTTTGGTGATTTATAAATCACTACTTCCTGTTTTATCACATTTTAAACATTCTGCTTCAAAGTGTGAAACATTACGAAGCCCCGGAGGGGACGTTCCGGACCGTTCGTAGGTCGATTTTGCCGTAAGTCGGAGCCCACCCGAGCCGCCCCTGCCTGCACGTATATGTGTCACTGTACAGTTAGAAGCACTTTGCCTATCCTAACACACCTAACACACCTAGTGCAGTATCACATGTAAATAAATGAATAAATAAAAAATATAATTTCTTACTTTGAGCTGGTCAAAGCCTGCCTTCGTCTTTTAGCATTAGCTCTTGCACGTCCGAGCTCCCCAGCTTCGTTCCGCTCCACACGCGCACAAAACTGTTTACAAGAAGGACTGTTAGCTTGTTAACTCCATACATTTGGAGCCAGAAAAAAAAAAACTTACTGAAAGCCGTTTCTCCGCGATGTTCGTCCATCCAAAACAAGCTGCTTCTGCTCCCGCACCTCCGGCATTAATGGCACTCGTTAGCTCCTGCGTTAGCTGCGTGGTTAGCCCAGGCCATGAGCTGCTGTTATCAGGCGGCATCGAGCGATCCGCGGCTTATGCTCCCGCACCTCCGGCATTAGCAGCACGCGTTAGCTCCGGCATTAGCTGCGTGGTTAGCCCAGGCCATGAGCTGGTGTTGTCGTCTGGCGCGCCATGGTGGAAGCGATCCGCGGCTGCTGCTCCAAGCCTGAGACGTCCACAGAGTTCACTGAGTGTTTCCAGCTAATTTATCCATATGAGGCAACCTCTGATTGGACACACGGTTCTCCAGAGCCAGCTGGCAGGAGCCGATAATGGCGGACCTCACTTGACCGCACTTAGGGGACCGTAAAATGGCGGACACGGATGCATTTCCGGAAACGGACGGAAGTTGCGCAAATAGGCTTAAAATTGTAATAAAACATAATAATAATAATTATACTTTATTTATAAAGCCATTTAAAACAACCACAGCTGCAACAAAGTGCTGTACACATGAAATTAAGAACATTTAAACACACACAAAAAAATCATATTTTTATTAAATATGATACGTTCGTATGTCCGAGTTGCCGTAGGTCGAGGGCGCCGTAACTTGA
>JBBPBX010002221.1:23970-92905 GCA_038048925.1 Garcialebias charrua | reverse complement strand
ACCTATCCGCCTATCGATCTCACGCTCCAGTTTTCCCTCATTCGTGAACAAGATCCCGAGATACTTAAACTCCTCCACTTGGGGCAGGACCTCCTCCCCGACCCGGAGAGGGCATGCTACCCTTTTCCGGCTCAAGACCATGGCCTCGGATTTGGAGGAACTGATCCTCATCCCGGCCGCATCACACTCGGCTGCAAACCGCTCCAGTGAAAGTTGTAAATCACGAACTGATGAAGCCAGTAGGACCACATCATCTGCAAAAAACAGAGAAGCGATTCTAAGGTCACCAAAACGGATCCTCTCAACACCTTGGCTGCGCCTAGAAATTCTGTCCATAAAAGTTATGAACAGAATCGGTGACAAAGGGCAACCTTGGCGGAGTCCAACTCTCACCGGAAACGAGCCTGACTTACTGCCGGCAATGCGGACCAAGCTCTGACACCGGTCGTACAGGGACCTAACAGCCCTTATCAAAGGGCCTGGTACCCCATACTCCCGGAGTACCCCCCACAGAACCCCCCGAGGGACGCGGTCGAATGCCTTCTCCAAGTCCACAAAGCACATGTAAACTGGTTGGGCAAACTCCCACGCACCCTCCAGGACCCTGCTGAGGGTGTAGAGCTGGTCCAGTGTTCCACGACCAGGACGAAAACCACACTGCTCCTCCTGAATCCGAGGTTCGACTATCCGACGGACCCTCCTCTCCAGAACCCCTGAATAGACCTTACCAGGGAGGCTTAAGAGTGTGATCCCCCTATAGTTGGAACACACCCTACGGTCCCCCTTTTTGAATAGGGGAACCACCACCCCAGTCTGCCAATCCAAGGGAACTGCCCCCGATGTCCACGCAATATTGCAGAGTCGCGTAAGCCAACACAACCCTACAACATCCAGAGCCCTAAGGAACTCCGGGCGAATCTCATCCACCCCCGGAGCCTTGCCACCGCGGAGCTTTTTAACCACCTCGGCGACCTCAGCACCAGAGATCGGAGAACCCGACCCAAAGTCCCCAGGCTCCGCTTCCTCAGTGGAAGACGTGCCAGTAGGATTGAGGAGGTCTTCGAAGTATTCCGCCCACCGACTCACAACATCCCGAGTTGAGGTCAGCAGCACGCCACCCCCACCATAAATGGTGTTGGTCGCGTACCTCTTTCCCCCCCTGAGACGCCGGATGGTGGACCAGAATCGCCTCGAAGCCGTACGGAAGTCATTCTCCATGGCCTCTCCGAACTCCTCCCACGCCCGAGTTTTTGCCTCAGCAACCACCCGAGCCGCATGCCGCTTGGACTGCCGGTACCTATCAGCTGCTTCCGGGGTCCCACAAGCCAAAAAGGCCCAATAGGACTCCTTCTTCAGCCTGACAGCATCCCTCACTGCCGGTGTCCACCACCGGGTTCGAGGGTTGCCACCACGACAGGCACCAACAACCTTGCGGCCACAGCTCCGATAAGCTGCCTCGACAATAGAGGCGCGGAACACGGCCCACTCGGACTCCATGTCCCCCGCCTCCCTCGGAACGTGTTCAAAGCTCTCCCGGAGGTGGGAGTTAAAGCTCCGTCTTACGGGAGACTCTGCCAGACGTTCCCAGCAGACCCTCACAATACGTTTGGGTCTGCCAGGTCTGACCGGCATCCTCCCCCACCATCGGAGCCAACTCACCACCAGGTAGTGGTCAGTTGACAGCTCCGCCCCTCTCTTCACCCGAGTGTCCAAGACATGCGGCCGCAGATCAGATGAGACGACAACAAAGTCGATCATCGAACTGCGACCTAGGGTGTCCTGGTGCCAAGAGCACATATGGACACCCTTATGCTTAAACATGGTGTTCGTTATGGACAATCCATGACGAGCACAGAAGTCCAACAACAGAACACCACTCTGGTTCAGATCAGGGGGGCCGTTCCTCCCAACCACACCCCTCCAGGTCTCACTGTCATTGCCCACGTGAGCGTTGAAGTCCCCCAGTAGAACAAGGGAGTCCCCAGGAGGCGCACTCTCCAATACCCCCTCCAAGGACTCCAAAAAGGGTGGGTAGTCTGAGCTGCCGTTTGGTGCATAGGCACAAACAACAGTCAGAGCCCGTCCCCCCACACGTAGGCGAAGGGAGGCTACCCTCTCGTTCACCGGGGTGAACCCCAACGTACAGGCACCAAGATGGGGGGCAACCAGTATGCCCACTCCTGCTCGGCGCCTCTCACCAGGGGCAACTCCAGAGTGGAAGAGTGTCCAACCCCTCTCAAGGAAACTGGTTCCAGAGCCATGCGTTGAGGTGAGTCCGACTATTTCTAGTCGGAAACTCTCAACCTCACACACTAGCTCAGGCTCCTTCCCCACCAGAGAGGTGACATTCCATGTCCCAATGGCCAGCTTCTGTAGCCGAGGATCAGACCGCCAGGGTCCCCGCCCTCGGCCACCACCCATCTCACATTGCACCCGACCCCTTTGGCCCCTCCCACAGGTGGTGAGCCCATGGGAAGGGGGACCCACGTCTCCTCTTCGGGCTGTGCCCGGCCGGGCTCCATGGGTAAAAGCCCGGCCACCAGGCGCTCGCCAGCGTGCCCCACCTCCGGGCCTGGCTCCAGAGTGGGGCCCCGGTGACCCGCGTCCGGGCGAGGGAAAACTTAGTCCATTTATTTCACTCATCATAGGGGTTTTTGGGCTGCACTTTGTCTGGTCCCTCACCTAGGACCTGTCTGCCTTGGGTGACCCTACTAGGGGCATGAAGCCCCTGACAGCATAGCTCCTAGGATCATTGGGACACTCAAACCCCTCCACCACGGTAAGGTGGCAGCCCAGGGAGGGGAACAGTGATTTCTTATAAGCAAAAATTTTAGTTGGGCGGACATTCACTTCCTGAATCCCTAATCACACAAGTTTTACAAATTTGTCTTACATTTTCTGTGGGGAAAAAATAGGATAAATGTTGTTTAATGTTCAATTCATCACTGTTTTGTGCACAAACTTGTCTTTTTTTTCTCTCCCATGGGTCAAGGTTCTTTGTCTTGTGAAAACAGTCGGGTGTAATGAATCTGTGAAAACTTCCACCCCCTGCTGACAACTTCCTGTATTGGATTTATAAATTGATTTGATCTATTTAAGGTATGGTCTGCGATTTTTGAACACTCTGGGACTTAGAAATATTTTCAGCGCAGAAAAGCATTCTACTCCCTCCCCTCAGAGCCATATATGGCACAGTCCGTGCTCTGCTGAACTTGGGATCTGCTCCGCCCCCTGCTGCTGTCTGCTCAGAGCCGCTGCGATATTCTGTGTTTATGTTAATAAAACCTTCTAATAAAATAAAATAAAACCATGGAGCGCTAGTCCTACAACACAAAATCCAGCAGAAATCATCAGAGGTTCACGAAGCAACGTTTGGACATGATTTAATTCGCTCGTGACTTCCTCATGTCTGTCAGCGCTGGTCTGGAATGTCTGGAATGCTCCGCCCCCAGTACATGTCCTGTCTCTGCGCTCCGAAGTTCTGTGTTTATATGATAATATAACTGTTTAAAAAATATAATAAAACCATGAATCACTCATCCAACAACACAAAAACCAGAAGAAATCAGCAGAGGTTCACGAAGCAACGTTGGACATGTTTTAATTCGCTCGTGAGTCGTGACAAATCCATTTCCTCATTCCTGTCAGTGAAGGATGAAGCGATCACTTGACTTTTGGCAAAAAAACTAAATAAAAGTCCAGCTCTGGGATAAAGAAGGGATATTTAATACATTTTGTGTCACATAAAAAACAGTCCTGCATCGCTTTGCAATCCTTTGAATGAGAACGAGCTGCGGCTGGGACAGGTGGGGGCGTGGGTTGGGGCGTGACAAACAACTCTGTTTTTATTGGCTGTCAGTGTCCTGGTCACTCTTGTGTTTTCAGTGTTTTTATAAATGCTGATAGAGAAGCAAGGGGACTATAGTTTTTTTCAGAGATTACTTTGTCTAACATCAGTCTGTCAATAGATAGTGACAGAGTGAAGAAATATGTTAAAAATATATTGTTTGAAAAGTTACAGACTACATTACAATGTTACATACCCCACCTTTAAATCTGAAATAATATTACATCTTAACACAATTAATTAAGAGAACAAAGTTATTTAAAGTAATGCTAAAAAAATTACAAGTCAAACATTTTTTGAATTAATTTATCTTTACTGATTCAATTAGTGATGCAGAGATTGAACCTGCAGATTTCTGATTGCTAAACCAAAAACTTAACCATCAAACTAGTGAACCGCAGACCCTATTGCCCCCACACAACGGGGTAAATACAGTATGATCCTACCATGGTAGCAAATGTCTATTTTGTTGTTTGTCCTGTTTTCTGTACAGCTCCAAATGAATTCATACAGAATATGTTCACTGATGAAATCACCTAGTTTCACTGCACTAATCTCAGAAAGTTCTAGGGTTAGTAGTGGTCTTACCAATTCTCTAAAACCAGTCAAATGTGTCCACAGGGTATATCTGATGCCTCAAATGAAACAATGAGACCTGCTTGTTTGGATGACTGGCAGCAAGTTAGGATCTGCTCGACCAACATGATTCAGTGAAAGGTATTGTCCCACAAGAGTAATTAAGTAAAAAAAGAGAGTGAAAGAAATCCCTGAAAATAATTTAAAATACAGGTAGTCCCCGACTTACGAAAGAGTTCCGTTTCTACGCCCATTTGCAACACGAAAATCGCCGTGTCGAAAATATGTCCAAACGGCACCTCATACATGCACCGCATACATCCAAGCACCTCATACATCCATTCACCTCATATGTACAGTACTAATAATAATAATAATAATGATAATAATAATAATAATGAATTCAATTTATAATGCACTTTTCATTAATGAAAATCTCAAAGTGCTACAGTACTGTATTTTACCAAGCACTTAGCCTATCCTAACACATTACCATACATAATTATCAAAAACTACATACATTTAGGAGCCATAATGAAGGGAAAAAAAGAGCTAATTTCTTACCGGGAGATGGTCATTTCTTCCTCTGTCTGTTAGCATGTTAGCTTGTGCACCTCCGAGCTCTGCAGCTTGCTTCACGAGGTCCACAGCGTTTACAGCAACGTCTGTTAGCATGTTAGCTCGTTGCTAGCATGTTAGCACGTTGCTCAGCTGTCCTCCGCTCCTCCTGTTTTTCCACGCGCGGTCCAGAGGTCTGCCTGCTCTGTAAGTTTCCACTGAGCGCATCAGTGTGAAACCCCTCCTGCAAGTTCAAGCTCCCTTAAGTTTTGTTTCCAGCTCCCCCCTTCCCTCCTGTAAGTTTCAAGCTCCCCTAAGTTTCGTTTCCAGCTCCCCCTTCCCTCTTGTAAGTTTCAAGCTCCCCTAAGTTTCGTTTCCAGCTCCCCCTTCCCTCCTGTAAGTTTCAAGCTCCCCTAAGTTTTTTTTCCAGCTCCCCCTTCCCTCCTGTAAGTTTCAAGTTCCCATAAGTTTTGTTTCCAGCTCCCCCTTCCCTCCTGTAAGTTTCAAGCTCCCCTAAGTTTTGTTTCGGTACCGTATTTTCTGCTGTAAAGGTGCATAAACGGCGTAACTCGAACAATGCTTTCAATGGGAGCACGCTCGTAAAGTGGAATCGTCATGAGTTGAGACCGCCGTAAGTCAAGGACTACCTGTAGTCAGAATAGTTTAAAATTATACAAAAGAAAACAATACACAGTAAGCTCAGTAAATAAGTAATTTACATAAGGAACTACTTTGTGTGGTGAATGACTTTTTATGGTGTGGCTCTGCCCCCCCTGCCCCATGAACCAGAACCACTGATTGTTAGCTGTACAGTTGTTCTTGCATCTTGCTCAGCTAATCTTTAATTCAGAGGGTGTGCTTCTTGACACAGTGCAATTAATTAGTCTTTTTGTTCATCAAAGCCTTTTAGGAGACCAGCATGTTTTATATTTTGTTTTAATTACTTTGGGCTTTGGCAGGATTCTATTTCCAAGATGCACTGAAAGCAGAACCAAAGTGGGATCCAATTAGATGGAGCTCCCTGCGTTTATCTGTCCCTGAGAGGAGACTAAAACATCATGGCTTTCAAAGTGTGCAAAGAATATAGATATTTACTAGAGCTATGTGATGTATGTGTTGTAATGGATTAGCATACCTTTGAAATGGTGTTAGCTGCTTCAGGTCAATTGATTTGCTATATTCAGTTTTATTCCACTGCGGTTCTCAGAACATATAAATCTCAAATCTTTGATGTGCTCAGCAAAAAAAAAAAAGCAAAAAAAGTAAAAACACATTATGTTCCCTGGGACTAAAGGAATAAAGAAAGCAAATCATCTGTATTTAAATTTCCTTTGCAGTAAATCTATAGACTAAACGGTAAAAAAAAAAAAAAAAGATCTAACCCATTCGATGGATTCTTGGGAACAGTCAGCTAATGAACTGGACATCAGAGACTGTCTAGAACATGAACAGTTGTTATTATTTTTGGGCTGTTTGTCAGGACATGACTTTAACTCTGTGAAGTCACATATCTAACTACCATATTTTCTGGTCTATAAGTCTCACCTTTTCTATAAGTCGCATTATCCAATTATTGGCAATAAATTGGAAAAATCCATAAACATGTCGCCAGTGGCGGACTTGGACATTTTGGGGCCCCAGGCAAACCTTTGTAAAGGGGCCCTCCCCCAAGTCAGCCTAAATGTACCATTAGGCCATGCCCTGAAGGGTCAAAGATTTTCATGTTCATACTCTAATACTGGGAACTAGACAATAAAAACAACCGTTTTTTTCTCTACTTTAATAAGGTACAACTATCCTTTAAAGTCTTTTTGCAAAACATGTTTTATTATTGCAATAAAAGGCTCTAAATCAAGTCTTACACCAAAATTCAACAACACTAAATAAACACAAACGAATAGAGAGGGTAGATGTGAGCAATACAGTAGAAATATATTTTCCTAAATTAGAAGATTTTCACAACTTTAATTCTTTTAACGTTATATTACATATTCTGTAACAGGGAACAGTTGTTAGATCAATGTGAAAAAGTGAGTGTGTGTAGTTGAGATGTGGTACTTTGAGATGAATTCACACACTGGCTTGATATGAACAGCAAGATGTCCAGGCATGAGACACTTTTTACAGCATTAAGTGATCATGAATTACCTTGATTATTCAGCTGGACTTCTATGAAAGTTGTCTTCTGTCTTGTTTCTGGTCTTTAATGATGCATGTTTAAAGACTGCATCTGAAAACAACAAATATGTTAGTGTTGGAGGAAATAAAAGGAAAAATAAGACATTATTACATTTAATACATGCGAAGGCTTTCATTTATCCAAGTTTCCATAATTAAGACTGAAAGTTTTGACTTCTTTTTAAACCTTAAGACTTACACAGACTGTAAACTAAATGACTCAAATAATGTCCCTTTTCATTTATACGAATTTTTACATTTTAGATAACAATTTAAAGCTAGGGTATGTAGCTTTTTTTATAAACATATTTCTTCTCTGTCACTATTTTTTGACAGACTGATGTTAGACAGCTAATCTTTGAGAAATACTATATTCCTTTGGCGTCTCCCGGTGGTTAAAATAGCATTTATAAAAACCAGAGCGGCCCGAGTTTAACCAGCCAATAAAAACAGAGTTTTGTTCATGCACGAGCTTCCCCCGCCCTTCCCCCGCCTCTCCCAGCTGCAGCGCGCATCCGCGCACGTTCCCGTCTCAAACAGTAGCTGTTTCAAAATGGCGGAGGTGGCGAGAGCTTCAGGTGCTCAAAGGATTGCAAAGCGATGCAGAGTTAGCAACATTCTTGCTTGACAAGTAAGTGTCTTTGCTTGAATCATGTGATAGCGCAAATGCCATGATATTATCTACAACAGGCTAAAACCGTTTTCCGGCCTACAGCTGACGTGATGCTAATGGTAGCAGCTAACTCATTCAACCTCAGTATTGTTTCGATACGTACATTTAGTTATCCTAACTTATTGTATTGTGGATCAGCAAGCAGATATGATGAAAGTACTGTAACTGCGCTGTCTGTGTAAGAGAGGCATGATCACAACAACTAGCAATTAGCATATTGTCTGCTGATCATTTGGTGTTCATAATCGAAAAGTCTGTTAGTTCTCCTACACAATATATGTTGTTGATGCATACATGTCAACCTCTTTGGACGTTTACCTGTATAAAGGGCCTCAAAAATCATTAATTTTTTGCATAAAATCTGTAAAACTTGCGGTGGGGGGGACGCGTTTGTCTGCTGCGGACATGAGCCTGCAGTGAAGCAGGATGAATGGAGAGCGTAAAAAGTTAAAATTTTACTTCTAGCAGCAGAACAGGATAGAAGATGACTGTTTGATGCTATTTTATAAATCATCCTACATGCTTTGATATGTTAGATAAATTTGTCCGTATACTTGCAAAATGACGTAAAGCATCCTCTGATCAGTAAGGAAATGATATTGAAAGCTTATATTGGCAAGCACTCTGTGTTTATTTAAACTCAGCAGAAATCATTGAGATTTATTAGATATTTTGTTTGATAGATTAGTATGTATGAATCATTCTACAAACAAAGATAATTTAGAATTATAGGGTAAGTTGGAAGTGACACAGCATATGAAACGTGCCATACAAAATACTTCATTGTGTGATAAATGTGTTGAAAAGAATATCTGATTATTGTTTGAACTACATTATATGTTTTTATGCAGAGATGATGACTTTGGGGAAGGTCTGAGAAGTAGTGAATTTGGGGAGACTCCCATTCAGGTTTTGGAAACAAGGTAAGTAAGGGGAAACCGTATTTATGTCAAGATTATTTTATGGTTTGCACTGCAACTAATATAACTGTGATCATAATATTATTACACAATTTTAAAATGTAGATGGTAAGGTTGTATGTCTAATATTGTTTATGAAATGTATTTCCACCAGATATTACGGTAGGCAGAAACAAAAACCAAAGTTTAATAGTTGTTATTATATAATCCATCCATCCATCCATTTTCGTCCGCTTATCCGGGGTCGGGTCGGGGGGGTAGCAGCCTGGGTTCGCGCCCCGGCCCCGGCCACTACACACCTTGGGGTGTCTATGAGTGCACATCTAATTCTCCAGCTCCCCGAGCGCGACTACGCTGCTCGTTGCACCACCTGGTGGTGGTTGGGTTAAAGGCAGAAGACCAATTTCGTCTGTCAAGTATGGGAAACATACACAGATGACAAATGTGACAAATTAAATTAAATTATTATTAAGTAGGGAGGCCCAGACTTCCCTCTCCCCAGCCACTTGGAGCAGCTCCTCCGGGGGAATCCCAAGGCATTCCCAGGCCAGCCGAGAAACATAGTCCCTCCAGCGTGCCCTGGGTCTTCCTCTGGGCCTCCTCCCTGTGGGACATGCCCGGAACACCTCACCAGGGGCCTCATGTATCAACCGTGCGTGCGCACAAAAACATTGCGCACGTCACTTTCCACGCAAAACCCCGTATGTAACAAAAATGAAATGAACGTGAATATCTGCGCATCCAAGTACATTTCCACGCCAGCTCCCCTGCTGGCGTACGCACGTTTCTGTGGTTATTGTTCCTTTGGCGACACTTACAGGTGATTCAGAGAAACTGAAGCCCCACAGTCTGTGGTTGACTTTAAGAGCGGCTTGAAGACCTTTCTTTTCAACCGAGCATACTTTACTCCTCATGATTCTACTTTTGATCATAGCTGATACTGTTGTTGATTTTAATTGTTTTATTATTTGTTTTATTGACATTTAATTCTGTTGCACCTTGTAGCACTTTGAGATTTCCATTAATGAAAAGTGCGTTATAAATTGAATTCATTATTATTATTATTATTATTATTATTATTATTATTATTATTATTATTATTATTAACTGTTCATGATGTGAAAATGATTAATATTCCCTCCAAACACACGATTAACAAGTATTACATCCACATGACGCAGTGAAATAAAGGACGCGCAAAGTTGTGCCAAAAATAAATTTAACAGGAACGGATTCATTCAGCCTTACTGGAGAATATAATAAATAGTGTAACACGCAGAGCATTTATTTAGAAACAGATATAATTTTCTGATCTAGGATATGGCTTATCAGCCGTTTTCAGAAATAATCATTTTTCAGTTTGGCACTGCTGCTGCGCTCTGGGGAGCCGTGCATCACGCGTGCATACAGAAGCAGCGGTCAAACTGTTCCACAGAGGGAGCTGCAGGTCGATCGGGACTGTGCAGTCCAGTCCACACAAAGCCGGATCATGTCCAATGGAATGTCTCATCCATATGATTCCAAAGGCTGAGTGGTCGCGCTTGGAGCGCGCGCGCACCCTCACCGGTGTCGACACGGCAGCTGGAGGTGTTTCATTATCTGCGTTTATTGTAGATTTCTCCAAAATGACACGTGAAAGTACACCTTATATAACTTGTAGGAGAGCAAAAGCTTCACAGACAGACTGCGCACAGGGCTGCGGGGCGCGCAGCGTCTGGAGACGCCAACATCACGTGATGTCATGAAAAGTCTCCACCAAGACGCACAGACTCGTTTCTTCACATCATCTACATAAACAAAGATCTATGTTCTAGCAAACATCCAAGTAAGTTCCTCTGTGTTTACAGTAATAATGGTAATAAACTCGTGCGCAAAGTTAATATTTCCACACAGAATGAATGAATGAGCCGGTTCGCGCACCACAGCAGGGTGCGCGCACACACAAATACCGACACACAATCACTCGTTCTTTGCATGATGAACACATTTTATTACTATTCTTACTTAGGATGTTTGTCCTCACTCATATTATATTAAACTCATTATTTTCCTGAATCTAGAAATAACTTCTGATCGCGCAGGGATCAAACAAACATGTCCTTCACACATGCAGGAAGTAATTTGCATCTGTTTAACATATGTAAATGTAGGCGTGTCAGGGGAGGTGTCTCACGTGCGCTCAGTTCCACGTCAATTGTGATGTACAAAAGGAATGTGCGTGGATTCAGGTGTACGCTCAGTTTGATACATCCGGATTCATTTGTGCGTGCACACTTTTCTGGGTTTGACCGTACGTCAATTTTCAGTGAGGAATCCACGCAAGTCTTTGATACATGAGGCCCCAGGTGCGTCCAGGAGGCATCCTAACCAGATGCCCGAGCCACCTCAACTGGCTTCTCTCGATGTGAAGAAGCAGCGGCTCTACTCCGAGTCCCTCCCGGATGAATGAGCTTCTCACCCTATCTCTAAGGGAGAGTCCAGACACCCTGCTGAGAAAATTAATTTCAGCCGCTTGTATCCGAGATCTCGTTCTTTTGGTCACAACCCAAAGCTCATGACCATAGATGAGGGTGGGAACGTAGATCGATTGGTAAATTGAGAGCTTTGCCTTTCGACTCATCTCTCTCTTCACCACGACAGACCGGTACAGCGCCCGCTTCACTGCGGATGCTGCACCTATCCGCCTATCGATCTCACGCTCCAGTTTTTATATAATGTATTTACCATACCATACCATACCATTTTATTTATAAAGCACTTTAAACAGGAACAAGTCCACCAAAGTGCTGGACAAACAAACACGCAACAGGCAACACATACAATGAAGTACAACACGAAAAACATAAAAACATTGCAGATCATAAATCAAACGATCCAGTACACATCAGCTGGCATTGAAAGCGATGGAGTAGTAGTGAGTTTTTAACCGGGATTTGAAAACCGAGAGGGAGGGGGCCTGTTTGATGAGCAGCGGTAACTCGTTCCAGAGTCTTGGGCCTGCTACAGAGAACGCTCTGTCACCCCTGCGCTTAAGGCGAGTTTCTGGAACTATTAAGAGTACCTGATCCTCTGACCTCAAAGCACGTGGAGGGACATATGGGTGTATCAGATCCGAGAGATAGGCGGGGGCGAGACTGTTCAGCGATTTGTAGACATACATGAGAATTTTGAATTGGATTCGAAGATGAACCGGTAGCCAGTGAAGGGAGGCCAAGACTGGTGTAATGTGCTCTCTTTTGCGTGTGCTGGTTAAAAATCGGGCAGCTGCGTTCTGAACCAGTTGTAATCGTGCAATGGTGGCTTGACTGACGCCAAACAGAAGTGAATTGCAGTAATCAAGCCTAGATGTAATGAATGCGTGAATCACTGTCTCCAGGTGCTTTTTGGATAATATGGGCTTCAGCTTAGACAGACGCCTCAGCTGGAAAAAACAGGATTTGACAATCATGTTTACATGACTGTTGAGTTTCATGGAAGGATCCATTATCACTCCCAGATTTTTGACTTTTTGTTTTTCGGACAGGGGTAGAGCAGACAGGTCAATGCAGTGGTTTGAGGTTGTGTCATTGGGAAGGAACAATATGGCTTCAGACTTCTTATCATTGAAGCTTAAGAAAGCTAAGCTCAGCTTAGCTAAGCTAAACAATTTGTTTATTGTTATAGCTTTTCTGTGCTGCAATTTTAGTGGACATAAAATTAGAATAATACAGATGCACAATATTGACAATAAATGACTTTGAAGCTTATTTTTTTTACAATTTTATTTTTCTAACCGCGTCACAGAAAAAGTACAACTTTATAAATTTAAGAATTTTTAAAAAGATGACTTAATTAAAATTCTGTTCTTCTGTGTTCATGTATAACATACACTTGCACTGAACGTACGTATTTTAGTGCGTGTTAAAAATATGATTTTGTCTATACTTCCGAGTTAGTCTCATTAACTTTTATTGAGAGAATTTATTGAACTGGTACCCAAGTACATGTTTTTTTCTGTCATGATCAAAATTGAATATTGTTTTTTAATAAAATAATGGAATGTGTTGCCTCATTAACAATGTTAGTTCATGACAAGAAAGTTAATGCTCAATATTCCAGGTATCAAATCCGATAATTCTCTATCAGGTCATCTGGATAGTTTATTTTTAGTAGAAACGTTTCACCCTGAAATGTTTCTACTAAAAATAAACTGTCCAAATGTCCTAATAGAGAATTATCGAATGTTAATTTATGTTTTTTTCACGTTTATATTTTTTTGTTTTAGTATGTCTTCGCTGGACATTCACGACAAGGTTTATGAAAGTGACTTCAATGACATTCAAAATTCTGTCTAAGTAGTACTGGTCAATATTTACTCAAATATTACATGTTGAGTGTCGAAGACTAATCTTCTAATCCCTTTAAATAGTATTGACTGGTCTGAAGACAACATGGACACCACACGAGGACAAACAAGACATTTCCGGAGGAAGAGGAAACCTTTGGGTACGCAGGTTTGGCTGGTGCTCAAGGTTCTGGAGGTGGCAGACCTCCAGGGATGAGGAGGCCGGGTTGGCGCAGAGCGTGTCCGAGCAAAGGAGTCTGCCTCGGACGCACGAGCGGTGAATGGTGGGAGCTCCTCCTGGAGGTGGCAGACCTCCAGGGATGATGAGGCCGGGTTGGCACGGAGCATGTCCCAGCAGGGGAGTCTGCCTGGGACACACGAGCTGGCGTTCTCCCTGTCAGGTGTACCAGGACCACAGGCTGTTAGTCTATTTTTGGTTGGAGCACCAGCACCACATATTTTTAGTTGGAGCACTAGCACCACGGAGGTCTGGGCGGCGCAGATCTCTTGTCTTAACCCAGGAAGGATGCTTACCAGAAGGAAGTGGAAAAAGTTGTAATGAGCTAAAAAATTAAACGTGTAATTAGCTGGGAAAGCTAAATTTAGCCTAGTGACAGCTGAGAGACAGCTCTGTTCATCAGGCAGTCAGGATGCTTTGTCACTCTTTTACAAATGTGAAATGCCAGAACCTGCATTTATTTTATAGATATACTTTTTATACTTTTATACTTCTACGGAAAAGCTCGGGACAGTATTACACTTTATTTCATTTTATGTTTATTAAATGTTGGTGTTTGGTGTTGGTGAAAACTTTTTTTACTTTTATACTACTATGCAAAAACCACTATGCAAAAACTCAGGACAGTATTACACTTTTATTATTTCATTTTATGCTTGTTTATTAAATGTTTTAGTGGGTTAGTGTTTAAATGGTTACTGTTGAACCGAGGGACTGAGAGAAATGCAATTTCAATCCTGTGTATGTCCTGTACATATTGCAGTTCTGACAATAAAGTTGACTTTGACTTTGATATGTAAAAATAAAGTCTATTTTTAAGTTGCAACTTCCTGGCTTTGTGATTTTGATTGTCATTATGACCATTGTTGACACTGTAAAGGATTATGAGGAGGTCAATATTGATACTGACCTCTTTACCTTAATTAATTTACTTATTCAGATTGAATAGTAAATTCACGGATTCTTTTCTTTTTCAGTTTACCCAATATTTCTGTGATCTTTATGATGGATAAATAAACAGAGCCATTAAGTGACAATGACACGTTAACTTAGCTTGATATGTCAAAGAGACACTATCATTTATTTAAAATGAATCAACTAAATTAACACCATTACACTTGATTGACATGATTTCACTTTCTTTCAATTCAAATACGTCAGCACACTTAAATTTAACACAACAGACATAAATACTAGATGTTAAACATATTTAGTCTGAGGGCTCTTTAACTTAAAATAGTTTCCAGCTTAGATTGAGAGGGGAAGGAATAGGAGGAAAGATTTAAGAAGAATTGGGAGGTTAAGAGAGGAAGTTTATCTTGCATTTATGAAACCAGATGACACTCTTCCGTACGCGTCCAGCTAAGATATCATCACACCTCCAGTAAGCAAACAGCTGCTCCTTTACCTTAAGACGTCCGCCTTGGTTCTGGCAAAGAGCTGTGGTCAGCCTTGGACTGACGAGTCGTCGGTCCCGCAAGTCCAAGCTGGACTCCAGACGTGTTTACCTTGTCGGTGTCGGTGATACTCGCTTTCGTCGGCAGAAGCCGTGACAGTCGTGGTTTCTTGGCTCAAGATAATTTATTCCAGGAAGGAATAACAAAGTTTGAGCTTACGCTTATTCGAAGTGGACTCATAACAGCCTGTTATCAGTCCTTAGCTGAAGACGCAGGTCGTTAGCTCTTGACCAAACGTACCCAGCTCTTTGGGAAAGGTTCACATATCTTTGAAGTTCCCAGCAACTCTCAAGCGTTTCAGCAAAAGCTTAGAACTTAAAGCAGGATCAAAGAGAGGAGTTCACTTGTCTTATCACGACCCAAGGTTACAGCCAGAGCAGAGGGAGATTTGTTTAGGAAAAGACAGAGAAGCTGGAGCCTTGTTCATGAAAAACAACGGATTAACCTGTCTTCTGACTTTCTAAACAAAACCGTCTGGTCTATGTGACCCGAGATTTCAACTTTAACACAGCAGTGAACACAGTTTAACTCTTACAGAATAACACAGCTTAAAAGCACACATCATGAAAATGACAAAAGTTATTCTTTTGATCACATCAGCCTAAAATCAAAGATAGAAATAGTCTCTTTTGGTGACTATATTTATCAGATTACAGCTAAATGAATGATTTTGTAGTAAATGTCTTGCTTTACTGAAAGGTCAGTAAAGGTCATCACTGGACAGTTCAAAAACCTTAGTTTGACCCTGGGTAGGTCCACTACAACACAGTGATTTTGCTTAATTCATACTGAAATGAACTGTTTGGTAAATGATTCAAAAGATAATTCAGTAATGTGCAATGCTAAAATGAGACATATAGTTCTAAAGAATGAATTATAAAAAAACAATTAGAAGCACTTTATTAAAAATAATAGCAAATAAAAATATATTTTTTAAATGAATAACTGCTATTAGTCTTCTCTGCTTCATCTGAGGATGAGCCCACACGGCGTACTCTGCTTCGTCTCCCACGTGACCTGCCTGATCTTCCAGGCAGTCTGCTTCCTCTTCGGACCGTAGTCCCTCTGGGTGTAAATTCCTCGTCGGAGCACATCGAGAATGTTTCTAAACTCTAGATGCATAACACAGATAAAATGTCACACTGCAGCAAAGTAAGAGCTACACATTACTTATTGAAAGGGTTATACATAATTTACGATGCTTTATTACAAATACGCAAAGATTTGAGAAGGAAATATTCCATCCTTACCGGTGACTGCGCCGACGCCATTACAACTGTTTACATGCATGCGCGTTCACGAGACAGCCAAGCTGTGAAGGAGGAGCTAAGGAGGCGGAGTTGCAGGTCAGCCAGAGTGCAAGGGGGAGGAGAGAGAAAGGTCTCTGTTCAAAATTTTACTGCCAGCACTTTCCAGAAATCGCAGACCCTACCTTTAATTTAGTAATCCTAGCCTTTTGATTCTGTTGTTTTAAACCAACAGTGGCATTTCTGTCCAAAGCAAACCAGTCATTATTAAAAAAAACGTTTTTGCATTACTCTGAAAGCTATAAGTTCTGCTTTGTAATGCAATTAATGGAGGGACTATGGACCAAATAACAAAACAACGATAGTCTGATGAAGTTTTAACCGTCAAATATTTTGTAAAATGGTTGAGAAAAAAATTAATAGATAACTGTGGAATATTTTAGATCTATTCTATTCAATGTATAGTCCATATATTTTAATAATATAATAAACAAGCAGCTTATAGGTAAAATATAAAATCCCCTCTATCTCTTCTTGTTTAAGTCAGAAAATTTATGCCGAATATCTTTTAATATTTTGATACAGAAAGAAAACATGAAAATAGTGGTTGTCTCAGCTGATTACTGTCAGGATTTCTAAATCCTAAAACTCTTACCTCTTTGTCACTGGCTACCTCGGTAGCATTCACTTCTTCCTGTATCCTGCTGTCCGGTGTTTGGGCCGCCCGTCATTATCAGCAGTTGATGAAGTTTTAGACCCATAAAAAACGTTGTCACTTTCGGTAGTGTAGAAACATACGTTTTGTTTTTTTTCACGCTTTTTCCGTTTTTCCGCTCCGCTTTCGTATCTTCGCTTCATCGTTTTTACTTCTCCTCTGTCTCTTCCCGCCGCTTCCTGCTCAAGCATACAGCACTTCCTATTTTGGGTGATGTCATGATGGAATAGTCCATTTTAGTAGGGGGGTACAGAAATCGGTTGGTTTTTGTATTGCGTTTTTAATTATCGTTTTCATCGTAACTATAATTATTTTATGTTAAACGTACATTAACAAGCAGGAGCAATGTTAGGGATGTAGGTGACTGGCCGGGACGGGGCGGGTCCGGGTCCCCTGTTGATTGGGGCCCCCTGCTGATTGGGGCCCCAGGCAACTGCCTCGTTCGCCTATATGGTACATCTGCGTCTGCATGTCACACCTCTATTTAAGTATCATCTATTATGCATCACCGCTGACGCGTCTCGTATGTGACGCGTCACCGCTGACAACCCGAAATGTGGACCGGTAGTTAGCTCTGATGCAAATGGCTGCCACAAAGAAGGACTTTAACAAGATTAACACGGTAAAAACAATTATTTGTTTGCTGAAAATTATTGCAAAGATGTGTCTTAGCTGAACTTTTCCTTAATAAATGCACATAATTGTCAAATCAGCTGGATTTAAAAAGTAGTTTCGCTACTAGCACCCGCACGGATGGGACTGCAGCATTTTCTTAAAAATTTAGCAGGATAAACACTTAATATATATATATTTGTTAGCTGACATTATAGCAAAAGTGTTTCTGAGCTTAACCGTTACATAATAAATTAACATAATGGTCAAATCTGCTGGATTTAAATTGGTTTGCTTTGACGTCTTCCAAACGGTCGAGCGCGCTGTGAATATAAATTATGAATAAATCGAATTTTAGCTCAAATGTCTCATACAGCGAACAGTTTGTAAATGTCCACCCAGTAATTATTTTTTGTAAGTTTCAACAAAATCTGTCCTGTGGTTTCGTCGTTCATACCTCCAGAGCAGGAGGCCGGGCAGCGACAGAGTGAGTCTGACCAGAGGACGCTGCCTTCGGACACATGAGATGGGAACGATCTGTGGACTCTAGTGGACAGAAGTGGTACTGCACCCTGTTACGGTCACTGACCTCTAAGGGCTCTCTTTTCTTGAGGGAGCCCTCTCTCTCCTATTGTTTTTCAGTTCTACCAGGCTGCCACAGGTGAAAAGTGTTTGAGCTCGTCAGCCACCCCATAAAGAGCTTCATGCCAGAGATGTCAGGTCCCCTTTTGTCTGGGCCTTGATCTGCTGTGATCTTGTCTGTGTGGTTTGTTAAAACTTAACTGATCTTGCTGTGAGCACTTTTGGTATAGTTTGTGAGTGCCTAACTAATGTTTTTTTATCTGTTCACAGGGGAAGCTGGTAGGGGTTCTCTGCCATTTCTGTTCCAACCTGTTTTCTCATGTTTTGTGGATAGCTAGGGAGCTTAGCCTTTGTATTTAAGTTTACTTCTAGCTAGTTATATATTTTCTTTATAGTTAGAAGGGGGTGTTTTGTTTGTTGTTTTGGCCTTGGAGACCCTGAAGCTTAAAGCTTCCCTGTGTTTTTCTGTTTGTTTTTTCTGTTTTCTACTTTGTAAAATAAACATGTTCTTTTATTGACATCAGCTGTTAGTTTTTTTATGTTACACCCAGTGCCATATTTTTACCTGATTAGCCTCAGGGTGAGGTTGTAACATAAGTGGGGGCTCGTGTCCGGGATATTTTATTAATTTGTGAAAATGGCACAGTTTAGTTTGAAGGAATTTTTAAGTAATCCTACTGTACAACAGTTTGATGTCTGTAGAAAAGATCATTTATATGAACTTGCTTCATACTTGGGTATCCATGTGTCTAAGTCTTTGCTCAAAAGTTATCTAAAATCTCTTGTTTTTAGTAGTTTGGTCGAAAAAGGAGTGCTGTCACTGGAAGTGGATAAAAAGGATGCCACCTCATCTTTTGAAGCTGCTGATCAGCCTGCAGTTTGTGCTGATGACAGCATGGGGACACCTGCTGCTGCAAAACCAGAGGGAGGTAAACCACCACAGTCTCTCCCATGGTTTGAGCCTTTGTCTGCTGAGTCCACAGTTCCTAGTGGTGGAGCTCGTTTAAAGGTGTGTCTGGCTCGACTTGAACTGGAAGCCAGAGAGAGGGAACATAAGGACGACCTGGAGTTCAAGCTTAAATGCTGACAAATCTAAGCTGAAACTGCCATTAAAATACGTCAGTTGGAGTTGCAGGCTCATAAACCGACCACAGTTCACAATACGGATGGAGACGAAGCCAAGGTCAGGATTTCACCAGGTAAACCTTCTGTACCACCTTCTACTTTTGACATCGGCAAGAATATTGCCCTGGTTTCACCATTCAGAGAGACAGAAGTGGAGGCATATTTTAATGCATTTGAGCGTATTGCGGTTGCCCTTCAGTGGCCCACAGAAGTTTGGCCCCTTTTGTTGCAGTGCAAACTGACTGGTAAGGCACAGGAAGTATGTGCAGCACTCACAATTGAAGACAGTCTTGTGTATGACAAAGTTAAAGCTGCCATACTCAGGGCATATGAGCTCGTGCCTGAGGCATACAGACAACGGTTCAGAGCTTTAAGAAAATCCACTGCACAAACATTTGTTGAATTTGCAAGAGAAAAAGCAATATTATTTGACAGATGGTGCCAGGTGTTGGCGATTCCTTCTCATTCGCCCCAAGTTCGTTGTTTGATTACACTTTGGATCAGAAAAGGAGATACGCTGAATACATGACAGACGCACATAATTTAAAGTTCCAAAAACCAGTTTAATTAATCATAAGTTTAAAAAGTCACAGAATACATTTATTCTATTTCTAAAAGCCATTATATTTGTTTAAAAGAGAACCAGGGAGAAAGTGGGGAGAGAGGGAAAGAAAGAAAAGACATTGAATGCGCATTCAAGGAGACATACAACCTGAGTTGCTCCCTCGTGGCTTGTTCCTGCGTTGCGTGTCTGGAGGAGGAAGTCTGCTTCTTATATTCTCCTCTGTTGCCCATCTCTAAGCTCATGCTACAAGAATGTTTTTCTATCCTCAACTGATACCGAAACTCATGCTACAAGAATGTTTTTCTTACCCCTCAAAGTAAAAGTCCCTGCTATACAAACACTTGCCAGACCGGAAACACAAGGATGTTCTTCTTACCCCTCAAGGTTGAGTGGAAAGCCCCTGTAGTGTTTGCACAAACACTTGCCAAACAAGATACGCTTCTGCTTGCATCAACTTGTAGCAAATTAGGAGCAAATGAAACATGAAGACAAAAACATATTTTATTTCACAACAAAAACCCCTTTGGACCTCAATTCCTGAGGTCCACATCAAGAAATAAAATCACACAACTCATAATGTAGTTTAATGCATATGTACACAATATTCAATCAGTTTTTTCAAAATCCTCCCAGTTATAATTTTTTAACAAAAGCAGTTGCCGCATCACTTCAGGATCTCTTTTCTCCAGAGTGGGCATGATAAGTCTAACCGTCAAAGACCTTAAACAAGGCACGTAGCAGCACCCGCAGGTTATAAGTATGTCTAAAAAAATAGCCAATGATACCATTATAGATACCAACACCTGTTTCCAGGGACCGAAGATCTTTATCAGCCAATCGTCCAGTGGGTCGTCCAGACCCGAATGAATTTATTAATATGCAAATTGTAGAATATAAGGAAATATATGCAAACTATGAATGATAATAATAGTAAGTACTTTAGGATATTGCAGAAATATAAACCTTAAGTTTCCCAAGTTCCTCCTCCAGCAGCAAGGCAGTTGTCTCCCTTGAACACACAAAAATAGAGAAAGAACACAAGATTTATATCACCATCACAGAAACATTAATATACTTTTTGAATGTGCCACACGTACTCAGGGGCATTCCCCTGGACAGCTACTCAGGGCAGACCCCCGGAACAGTTGCTCGGGAATGTCCTCCTATGTCCCCGAGTTTTCTTCGTGTAATGTGAGACTCTAATATGTAATGTTTTTATCTTTCTAGGTGTCTGTGCTATGTGTGGATATTCCAGTATCGAGTGGCCCCATAAAACAGAGTCCTTCTGAGCCCGCACGCAACTTTACTCGACTACTTTGGTTTATCAAGGCACAAGAGTTCGAATGCGACTTCTTCTGTCGTCCAGCCCAATCCTTTAGCTCCTTCCTGGTTCACGGGCTGGAGCACACTGAACCGTGTGGATCCCCTGGCATTGACACGCACTGCCTGTGGTGTGCGTTCAGCGACCCCACACGGGTCCGTACTTGACCAGGGCTGTCTGGTCTTGCCTCCTGTGAAATCTGTTTGAGAAAATCTAAACCACAAACTTTCGACTTGTTAGACTACAACAGGGCCTTCTTGGTTTAACCCAATTCACTCATCTGAGAGAAGGCCCAAACGTGGGTAAATCCATGTGAGTTAAATCATTCTCTACTGTCTATCCATAAACCCACTCACAATGGTGCTGATAAATCAAATTCTAAAACGTAAGCCAATTTCTCCAATGTTCTATTAAAATGTATACCCGGAAATGTGCAATAAAACAAAAATAGAGTTCCATCCTTACCCTCTCAGCTGGAGCATTTCCAAGAACCACCTATAATAAACAGAACATGCCAAAGCAAACAACACCCAATAAATTATAAATCAGTAGTACAAAGAATGAATCATGCATGTTAGTTGGGTTTGAGAGAGACTTAATCTTCATTAGGGTTAATTATGAGTAGTTTTTTAGGCGGTTCATACTTACAAAAATACTGTACCTTTTCACTCGGCTTATAGCAGAAATTACACACATATAAATAACATAGCATGCGGCGGCAGAGCATAATTCACAAAACATTGTACACCTGTGGTTCTATACACCTTCTTCATCAATAAGTCACATGTCGTCTAGTCAAGTCAATTGCGTATAAATCTACAGAACCACCATATTTCTAACCACCCTCTGATCAGGTCCACTTCAGGTTTGAGTGGTTTGAGCCTGCAGGCCAGGAAACATTTCCAAGGGGCGTCCCCCATCCTGCTTCACACACATTTCACAGAGGAAAAAAAACAGTGTTGTTAATTGCTCATTTGAAATATGCTTGCATCAATACTCCTTAATAAAACGTTCAAGACCGATGCCGCCTCAATATCAACGCAAGTGAACTTTGTTTATAATGCCAATTTATCAGTTATCCTTATTATTCTTTGTATACTAAAATGTATTTACCATCTTTTAGTTAATTAGTTATTTCTAGGAACATTTTTCAACCTCTCTATTTTTTTAGAAACATCTGTCAACCGTCCACCTCTTAACCCCCTTTTGAAACAAAACTCTACCTTGTTTCAATTACGCCAAAGTTATTTGGTTATTAAATTGGAAATTGTGTCTAAATTTACTATCCTTTAACCTGAACACTAGTGTCAGATGTTTCCTAAACCTCCGCCTATTGCCACCACTAATTTGGTTTTCACAACCATATAGCTAACTGTAATCTACGATATCATCTCATTTTCTTTAAAATTATAATCATTTACCAAAATGTACCCCTTGTGTCACATCAGAATCCCAACATGCACTCCGCCAAGGATAACTGCTGCCCTCTCTTCAGTTCTATTAAAACCAGTGCTTTAAGTGGAAAAAAATAAGTGCCGGTACCCTCCCTAATGTCATAATAATATGCATACCTGCAAACTCAGAAGGGATGAAAAAGGTGACAAACGTTGCCCCCCCCCCCCAAAAGATTTTGTAATTTTTTAACATGCTTCAAGTAAAAGTCATTTACTAACCTAATTTAATGAGGACATAAATAGGAAAGATTGTGTCAACCAAAAAATTAACAACCAACAACAGCAGCAAGTCAAATACAGCAGAACATTTTGCTAACAATGCGCTGCTCCGAGTCAACAGATGCATTTAAAAACTTAAGACTTATCTCTTCAGACAGGCTTTTGGTTAATTTTGTACATTGATTTTAGAGTTTGTTATGTTTTACCTTTCTGTATAGTACTTCTGTGATTTTATGATTTTATTTTTCCTTTTGTAAAGCACTATGTGACTCTCATGTCTGTGAAATGTGCTATATAAATAAAACTTACTTACAGTAAAAACTCATTTCTTAAATATGCTGGTGAAGATGTTTTGCCAGAAATTTTGAATAAAGTAGATGCCATTTCCTGCATTCTTGTGTATTTTAACAAGTTGTTAAACATCTATGTTTACCTACATGTAAACATGATTCACTAACTATTTTAGAGACATCTAACAAAATAAAGTCAGGTCCTGTGGACAGATTAAAAAATTGTTGAAATTATTATTGATCATGAATCAGGATATTTTAGAGACACCTCATTTAACTAGTTCATATAGACATCATCCTGTTTTTAAACTCACTCCTGTGGCTAAGATAATTAAATTAATGTGATACTTTATCACAGTGGCTTTAGGGGTGCAATTGACTGTTATTTTGTTAATTTTTATTTAGTTTTATTTGTAACACAACATGCCATTTTACTAAACAATGGTTACACTGCATGTATAAAAATATTAACTTTACCCACACGTTGGAGGAGTTACTTCCGCTTCCCTCGCGCTCTGTCGCGCTGCAGAGTTTGTTTTTGTTTTTTTACAGAGTTCGCTGTCGTCTCCTCCCCCTGTCTATCCTGAGGTTGTGATTGGCCAAATGACGCGCTCCACCAAAGATGTTTTATTATCGTGAAGATGCATTACTCTTTCTTGAAATCCAGTCGGGGGAAATGATGCATTCTAATCTGCCACGGGTCTTTCAAGTGGAGAAGACGAAAATAAGTTCCGGAACGCACCTTACTATTAAAAAAAGTCCTGGTACTCTCAGGGTTAAATTTTAGAAGTGGCGGAACTGGGTACCGGTGAGTTCCGGCCCACTTAAAGCACTGATTAAAACCTTGTATGAATGTTTGTGGAGACACAAATTTTAACCTGCAAAAACAAAAATATAAAAGTTAACTCGTTTTAGGGTCAGGAGCTGGGATCATTTCCCTTGCTCCCCTTAAGCTTCACCACAGAGTTACAGGAACCAGAAAAAGCAAGTCGTCAGATCCACCTGAGCATAGTATAACTAAAAATCATGAAGCCTGCGCTAGCAGGCCCAAACGTGCCTATGTGTTTCATTTAAAAAAAATGCATCATAGCAACTGTAGTTTTGATCCCGGCTACTAAGATCAACGACAGATCCTCACAGATCAACATGGGTGCGGCCTTTGCTGGTATGAGTGACTTCAGGACATTTGTTCTCTTGTCTGTTCGGAGAACGTGTTCAGCTTTCTCTTGTTCCAGCCCCCAGTGAGACGTTCACTGGGTTCTGATTCTCGTCAGGACCCCCCAAATCCGGACTGTTTATTCTGGCCATTTGTGTCTGATGGCCATGTTTTGACAGTTCTTTGAGAAAGTCTTTGCCTCTGCTTGGCTGAAAGTTTTTGTGGACAGTCTTTTGTTCTTTGATGCACTGCCCTCCTTTTGGTGCCTTTATTGTTTTCAGTCGTTCTTTGCGTAAGCCTATCGAAAGTTCTTTGAGCAAGGTTGCATATGAGTCCAACCATGTTGTTGTTTTCCCAGTGAAGTCACAGTGAGTCAGTTTCTGGACACACCTTCATATTAAATCTGATTCGATCTGATCAATAACCACAGTAGCTGAGATTCAAAAGTCAGATGTTACATGTGTTTTGACAGAGGCCTATCTTAATGCATATTTACCATTATGTGTCCTGTAAGGATGAGGTGGGATTCATAAGACTCACTCTTGCCGTTCCACCAACACTGTTCAATGAGGCTATTTAAAAAATATTTTTTTTAATCATTAACAGACCAAGATCAAATTAATTTTCTGTTAACCAGCTTTATTATAGATCCTTCGACAGAGGCATCTTTTAATCTGATCTACACAACAGATCCAAAACATTAGTTTACCTAAAAGTGAAATAATCAATTTACCCTGAAACCAAAAAATACTGTAGCCTACTTTTATTTTAGAAAATATAATTTACTATTTTCTAAGACCCCCTTGCTAGTATACAGTCTATGATAATTAGCCCATTCCTTGAGCCTTCTAAGATCTGCCCTCTCGTTGGATTTATGTCTAAACGGCACCACGGGATGCCCTCCTAAATTATCAATTTGAAATAGTTAAGCTCAGTGGCTCATTTATTCAAAGTCAAAATATAGGCTCGTTCATTTTTGCCTGTTGTTCCAGGTATAGAACTATTAGTTGATTTTTTAAAGTCTAATTCTCCATTTGTTATAAATTGAGATTCACTTTATGTCCTCAATAGAAAAATGTCGATTAATATAAGGTGTATTTATCTAGGACCTGTCTGTGAGGGCTACTCTTTTTTTTAGCACTTTGAGGTTTTCCTTAATGACAAGTGCGTTATAAATTGAATTCATTATTATTATTATTATTTATTCTTCAAACCCCAATCTGTCCTCTTATTTTATTCATCTGACTCCAGTTATTTAAATCTGTACCTACATCCTTTTACTTTTATTAAATGTTTCAGAACGAATAACCCAACTGGATGACTAAATTAAATTACAAATATAAGTGACTCCTATCTGTTTTGATTTCTCTAGAAATTATTATACTCCTGTCTGCAGTACCTTTTTTCGTCCATCAGGGGTCTCCATTATACTCAGGCTCAGTGTTGCCAGCTGTACGATATCCAGCCAATCGTGCTTTTCTAAATGTGACAGAAGACTTTCTGTAGAGCTCATTAGTTGCCACCAGACAATAATGCGTATTAAGGTCTATGGTTCCCCCCAGTACTGACGCCACAAAGCTGTGAGCGCCTGTTAGACGCTACAGTATTCAACAATAGAGTGACTATAGAGCATACTTGTTATTTTGTTTATAATGGGTGTACGATATTCCTACATTTCTCACCTGGCAACACTGCAGGCTGTGTAGGAAACGACTGTCTTTTGCGTCCCCATAGTTGCCAAGTCCGCTTATTTCAAGCGGCATTGGGCTTGTTTTTCCCCGGAGTCGCTTTCAAATTTGATCAGCCAAAGGGGTTTTTTATTTTTGCTTCTCGCGGACATTGAGTCGCTTATTTGTGCTTGTTTTGAAGGAGCTGATCGCTTCTTTCGGTCTAGAGATCTGGCAACCCTGCGTCCGGTCAACGCTCACAAGACGTGTACATTCACTGGAACTATTCACAAAAATACGTCTTCCAATAGAATGTCATAATCCTTTTTGATCAATCCTTCCAACCGTGAAGGTTCATTCGGCGCTAATCAATTTGTCTCGAACTGTCCGCAAATATTTTATTTGTTTATTCAAAAAACTGTACAATCCTGAAAAAAATAATCCATAAATATGTCATACAGGCTAAAAATACAGTAGTTATTATTTTCCTCCCTCTGTTTTTTTTTTGTACGAGTCTTCAGTGCTGAGTCCTTTTAATTAAACTTTTCTTTTCAAGTTTACTTATTATTTTTTATTTTATTTTATTATTATTATTTTTATATTTTAGAGATATGTATGGGAACAATTAAATAAATAACAAATAGGACAGTGCTTTTATTGAGGCAAGACGAAAATGTGATGGTATCAAAGGTATTTAACTTAATAATTTCTGTATATAGCCTGTTTCAGCTTTTTCAGCTAATTCTACATTTTAATCCAACTTTTTCAGCCTAATTTAGCAAAACCATGCTCTTGTTTAGCTATTGTTCAGCTGGTTTTAGCCATTTAAAGCTTTTTCAAATGATTTCCACTTTATTATGCTTATTGTTTATGTTTATGTTTATTAAATTTGTTCTTTTTTAAAAAAATCCTGATTGTATCAGATATTTTGGATTATGCTTCTTTGGGCTTATTTCTGCTAGTTTCAGATTTCAGATTGCTTCTCATAAACATTAAATATACCATACTCCTCAGCTGCAGTTTTTTTTTTCTTCTCCAACCTGTCTTTCTCTTTCCGGATTTTAAGTATTTATTTCCACATTAGGTTTATAGTGCTTTTTAGTTCTGAGTGCTGATCTAGTTCTTTTAACCTCTTTTTTTTTAAGTAGTTTATCTTGTTTTTTGTCCTGAACTGACAAAGATATTGCATTTTTTTAATGATTTTAATCTGCTCGGTCAGTGTTTTAAGCAAGGTTTTCTCAAGTTTTTTTTGCTGAAACTCTCCTCCATGTCACACACACACCAAGCCTATTAATCTTTATTGATACTGGAACAACCAGTGAGACCACAGTTATTCCCCGAAAGGAATGTCCTTTAGCAATCTGAACGTTCCTCAGGGGCAAGCCAGATTACCAGGATTCTTTTACTGCGAATTCTCACACAGGAACTTTTTTCTTGTAACTCATTCACGCAGTTGGCCTTACAGTTTTTGACAAAAGACAAAACATCAAACATGAAAGACAATGGACAGGCCAACTTTTGCACTTCATTCACGCGAGACTCTGACGCCAGAAAACTTCAACAATGAAAAAAAAAATTTTTTTTTAGAACCTTTTGAGTGTAAAACAAGATTGGTATGGTCGTGTGTTGACTCCTCACATTGCCAGGAACCCCACTATTTTAGAACATAAAAAGATTAAGTATTCTGTGACTACTTTTATTTTATTTTATTTAACTGGTCCAGTTTGGAACTGTATCGGATTATTTTATCAGCAAAAGTCAGCGCGTTTTCCTCAATTTCTCACTCAGTCCCACACTTTATTTATTTTATTTGTTTGTGGGTCTGATTTTAATACCTTTATTCCTAGTGTATTATAACGTATTTTACGCATGGTAATATACAATACACCACCTCACCAGATCCCGCCTCTACTTAATCATAAATCAAATTATAAGTAGATTTAATTGATACTGTTTTATAGTTAGCCACAAAACCTAACGAGACTTACAGTAAACTCAGTCTAGGGTTACAGGAATGACGGCAAATATTTATTCTAAAACCCCACTCCCCCTCAACCAGGTGGACCCGTCGGTCCACTGGGGACGCGACCATTGCATGTTTTTACTCTGGAATCTGGAGTCTTGGCTGGAAACTTATAATTCTACTTTTAATTTTAACGTTCCTTTTTTTTACTGGAGTCCAACACACTGAATAAATTTAGCCTATAAAATTTCCAATCACAGATTTCGTTTAAACAGGAATCTGCTTACCTTTTTTGTTGAGGTGACCGGTCAGTATTCAGTGTTCTGGACTTGCTCTTTCCCTTCCTGTCCGCGCGTGCAACCATCTCAGTGGGACCTCCAAATTGTTGGCATTTCCTTCTCATTCGCCCCAAGTTCGTTGTTTGTTTACACTTTGGATCAGAAAAGGAGATACGCTGAATACACGACAGACGCACATAATTTAAAGTTCCAAAAACCAGTTTAATTAATCATAAGTTTAAAAAGTCACAGAATACATTTATTCTATTTCTAAAAGCCATTATATTTGTTTAAAAGAGAACCAAGGAGAAAGTGGGGAGAGAGGGAAAGAAAGAAAAGATATTGAATGTGCATTCAAGGAGACATACAACCTGAGTTGCTCCCTCGTGGCTTGTTCCTGCGTTACGTGTCTGGAGGAGGAAGTCTGCTTCTTATATTCTCCTCTGTTGCCTATCTCTAAGCTCATGCTGCAAGAATGTTTTTCTATCCTCAACTGATACCTAAACTCATGCTACAAGAATGTTTTTCTTACCCCTCAAAGTAAAAGTCCCTGCTATACAAACACTTGCCAGACCGGAAACACAAGGATGTTCTTCTTACCCCTCAAGGTTGAGTGGAAAGTCCCTGTAGTGTTTGCAGAAACACTTGCCAAACAAGATACGCTTCTGCTTGCATCAACTTGTAGCAAATTAGAAGCAAATGAAACATGAAGACAAAAACATATTTTATTTCACAACAAAAACCCCTTTGGACCTCAATTCCTGAGGTCCACCTCAAGAAATAAAATCACACAACTCATAATGTAGTTTAATGCATATGTACACAATATTCAATCAGTTTTTTCAAAATCCTCCCAGTTATAATTTTTTAACAAAAGCAGTTGCCGCATCACTTCAGGATCTCTTTTCTCCAGAGTGGACGTGATAAGTCTAACCGTCAAAGACCTTAAACAAGGCACACAGCAGCACCCGCAAGTTATAAGTATGCCTAAGAAAATAGCCAATGAGTACAATTTCCCCCCAAGTACAGCTCCGTGGGCATTGTAAAGCCGTAGGTGGACACTGACACATGTATATATCTGCATGCCTGAATGAAATATTCTGGCCTGCACAATCAATTACATCGCATAAATCGAACGTGAAAGTTGTAGTCTGGTTTGCGATATACTCTAGTTTGAGGATTTTCTGGTGCGCGCCATACTCTCTCTTATGTCTATGAACTTCGCAATCATCTTTCCCAGGGATTACGCAGAAATGTTCTAGGACAATTTGAATCAGTCGATTAATATGCAAATTGTAGAATATATAAAAAAATATATATGCAAACTATGAACGATAATAATAGTAAGCGCTTTAGGATATTGCAGAATTATGAACCTTAAGTTCCCAGGTTCCTCCTCCAGCAACAAGGCAGTTGTCTCCCTTGAACACACAAAAATAGAGAAAGAACACAAGATTTATATCACCATCAGAAACATTAATATACTTTTTGAATGTGCCACACGTACTCAGGGGCATTCCCCTGGCGTTGCTCGGGGAATGTCCTCCTATGTACCCGAGTTTTCTTCATGTTATGTGAAACTCTAATATGTAATGTTTTTATCTTTCTAGGTGTCTGTGCTATGTGTGGATATTCCAGCACCGAGTGGCCCCATAAAACAGAGTCCTTCTGGGCCCCGCACGCAACTATACCCGGCTACTTTTGGTCTACCAAGGCACGAGAGTTCGAATGAGACCTCTTCTTGCCATCCAGCCCAATCCTTTAGCTCCTTCCTGGTTCACGGGCTGGAGCACACTGAACCGTGTGGATCCCCTGGCATTGACACGCACTGCCTGTGGTGTGCGTTCAGCGACCCCACACGGGTCCGTACTTGACCAGGGCTGTCTGGTCTTGCCTCCTGTGAAATCTGTTTGAGAAAATCTAAACCACAAACTTTCGACTTGTTAGACTACAACAGGGCCTTCTTGGTTTAACCCAATTCACTCATCTGAGAGAAGGCCCAAACGTGGGTAAATCCATGTGAGTTAAATTATTCTCTACTGTCTATCCATAAACCCATTCACAATGGTGCTGATAAATCAAATTCTAAAACGTAAGCCAATTTCTCCAATGTTCTATTAAAATTTATACCCGGAAATGTGCAATAAAACAAAAATAGAGTTCCATCCTTACCCCCTCAGCTGGAGCATTTCCAAGAACCACCTATAATAAACAGAATGTGCCATAGCAAACAACACCCAATAAATTATAAATCAGTAGTACAAAGAATGAATCATGCATGTTAGTTGGGTTTGAGAGAGACTTAATCTTCATTAGGGTTAATTATGAGTAGTTTTTTAGGCGGTTCATACTTACAAAAATACTGTACCTTTTCACTCGGCTTATAGCAGAAATTACACACATATAAATAACATAGCATGCGGCGGCAGAGCATAATTCACAAAACATTGTACACCTGTGGTTCTATACACCTTCTTCGTCAATAAGTCACATGTCGTCTAGTCAAGTCAATTGCGTATAAATCTACAGAACCACCATATTTCTAACCACCCTCTGATCAGGTCCACTTCAGGTTTGAGTGGTTTGAGCCTGCAGGCCAGGAAACATTTCCAAGGGGTGTCCCCCATCCTGCTTCACACACATTTCACAGAGGAAAAAAAACATTATTGTTAATTGCTCATATAAACCTTTAACATTGTTGTTAATTGCTCATATACACCTTTAAGACGCCTCATACTGTATGAGTGACGATTTTGTTCATTCCTAATCTAAAACCTCTGTATAACTAATGAACTAACCCTTTCCTAAGTTGTCTTCCTATTTAGGAATATGCTTGCATCAATACTCCTTCCTCCATGACATGATTAAAGAAAATAAAACGTTCAAGACCGATGCCGCCTCAATATCGACGCAAGTGAATTTTGTTTATAACGCCAATTTATCAGTTATCCTTATTATTCTTTGTATACTAAAATGTATTTACCATCTTTTAGTTAATTAGTTATTTCTAGGAACATTTTTCAACCTAGTTGTTTCTAGGAAACATTTACGATCTAGTTATTTCTAATTAGTTATTTCTAGGGACCAATTTCAACCTCTCTTTTTTTTAGAAACATCTGTCAACCTCTTAAACCCCCTTTTGAAACAAAACTCTACCTTGTTTCAATTCTGTATTCTGCACGCCAAAGTTATTTGGTTGTTAAATTGGAAACTGTGTCTAAATTTACCATCCTTTAACCTGAACACTAGTGTCAGGATCCCAGGAAAAATGTATCCTAAACACCCAGCCTATTGCCACCTCTAATTCGGTTTTCACAACCATATAGCTAACTGTAATCTACAATATCATCTCATTTTCTTTAAAGTTATAATCATTTACTAAAATGTATCCCTTGTGACACATCAGATTCCCAACATGCACTCCGCCAAGGATAACTGCAAAAACAAAAATATAAAAGTTAACTCGTATTGGGGTCAGGAACTAGGATCATTTCCCTTGCTTTCCTTAAGCTTCACCACAGAGTTACAGGAACCAGAAGAAGCAAGTCGTCAGATCCACCTGAGCATAGTATAACTGAGAATCATGAGGCCCGCGCTAGCAGGCCCTAAATGTGTCTATGTGTTTCATTTTAAAAAAAATGCATCATAGCAACTGTAGTTTTGATCCCGGCTACTAAGATCAACGACAGATCCTCACAGATCAACATGGGTGCGGCCTTTGCTGGTATAAGTGACTTCAGGACCATATGTTCTCTTGTCTGTTTGGAGAACGTGTTCAGCTTTCTCTTGTTCCAGCCCCCAGTGAGATGTTTACTGGGTTCTGATTCTCATCAGGACCCCCCAAATCCGGACCGTATATTCTGGCCATTTGTGTCTGATGACCGTGTTTTGACAGTTCTTTGAGAAAGTCTTTGCCTCTGCTTGGCTGAAAGTTTTTGTGGACAGTCTTTTGTTCTTTGATGCACTGCCTTCCTTTTGGTGCCTTTATTGTTTTCAGTCGTTCTTTGCGTAAGCCCCTCAAAAGTCCTTTGAGCAATGTTGCATATGAGTCCAGCCATGTTGTTGTTTTTCCCAGTGAAGTCACAGTGAGTCAGTTTCTGGACACACCTTCATATTAAATCTGATCCGATCTGATCAATAACCACAGTAGCTGAGATTCAAAAGTCAGATGTTGCATGTGTTTTGACAGAGGCCTATCTTAATGCATATTTACCATTATGTGTCCTGTAAGGATGAGGTGGGATTCATAAGACTCACTCTTGCCGTTCCACCAACACTGTTCAATGAGGCTATTTAAAAAATTTTAATTTTTTTTTTTAAATCATTAACAGACCAAGATCAAATTAATTTTCTGTTAACCAGCTTTATTATAGATAGATCCTTCGACAGAGGCATCTTTTAATCTGATCTGCACAACAGATCCAAAACATTAGTTTACCTAAAAGTGAAATAATCAATTTACCCTGAAACCAAAAAATACTGTAGCCTACTTTTATTTTAGAAAATATAATTTACTATTTTCTAAGACCCCCTTGCTAGTATACAGTCTATGATAATTAGCCCATTCCTTGAGCCTTCTAAGATCTGCCCTCTCGTTGGATTTATGTCTAAACGGCACCACGGGATGCCCTCCTAAATTATCAATTTGAAATAGTTAAGCTCAGTGGCTCATTTATTCAAAGTCAAAATATAGGCTCGTTCATTTTGGCCTGTTGTTCCAGGTATAGAACTATTAGTTGATTTTTTAAAGTCTAATTCTCCATTTGTTATAAATTGAGATTCACTTTATGTCCTCAATAGAAAAATATCGATTAAAATAAGGTGTATTTATCTAGGACTTGTCTGTGAGGGCTACTCTTTTTTTAGCACTTTGAGGTTTTCATTAATGAAAAGTGCGTTATAAATTGAATTCATTATTATTATTATTTATTATTCTTCAAACCCCAATCTATCCTCTTATTTTATTCATCTGACTCCAAACAGTTATTTAAATCTGTACCTACATCCTTTTGCTTTTATTAAATGTTTCAGAACGAATAACCCAACTGGATGACTAAATTAAATTACAAATATAAGTGACTCCTATCTGTTTTGGTTTCTCTAGAAATTATTATGCTCCTGTCTGCAGTACCTTTTTTCGTCCATCAGGGGTCTCCATTATACTCAGGCTCAGTGTTGCCAGCTGTACGATATCCAGCCAATCGTGCTTTTCTAAATGTGACAGAAGACTTTCTGTAGAGCTCATTAGTTGCCACCAGACAATAATGCATATTAATGTCTATGGTTCCCTCCAGTACTGACGCCACAGAGCTGTGAGAGCCTGTTAGATGCCACAGTATTCAACAATAGAGTGACTACAGTATAGAGCATACTTGTTATTTTGTTTATGATGGGTGTACGATAATCCTGTAGTGGACCTACCCAGGGTCAAATTAAGGTTTTTGAACTGTCCAGTGATGACCTTTACTGACCTCTCAGTAAAGCAAGACATTTACTACAAAATCATTCATTTAGCTATAATCTGATAACATAGTCACCAAAAAGAGACTATTTCTATCTTTGATTTTAGGCTGATGTGATCAAAAGAATAACTTTTGTCATTTTCATGATGTGTGCTTTTAAACTGTGTTATTCTGTAAGAGTTAAACTGTGTTCACTGCTGTGTTAAAGGTGAAATCTCGGGTCACATAGACCAGACGGTTTTGTTTAGAACATCAGAAGACAGGTTAATCCGTTGTTTTTCATGAACAAGGCTCCAGCTTCTCTGTCTTTTCCTAAACAAATCTCCCTCTGCTCTGGCTGTAACCTTGGGTCGCGATAAGACAAGTGAACTCTCCTCTCTGATCCTTTTTAAGTTCTAACTGTGCGGAAACGCTTCAGAGTTTCTGGGAGCTTCAGAGAGAGATGTGAATTTTTCCCAGAGAGCTGAATGACCACCAGTCACGCGCTAAGGACTCGTCATCCAGCTGGGACTGATAACATGTTGTTATGGGTCCATTTCGAACGAGCGTAAGCTCAAAAACTTTGATTATTCCTCCCTGGAATAAGTTTATCTTGAAGTCAGAGGCCAGGAGCTGACATATTTTCTGATGACCAACGCGAAACCAGGAGACGTTGAAAACGTAAACGAATACCCTGCTCGAAGGTACTGTACTGGTTCCCACAAGGACCCGTGCATCTGAAAAGCTACAAGGTCTTCCCTCTTACCGGGCTGTCGTCGAAAGGTAAAGAGCTGTTTACAAAACGTACCTGGATTTTAGCAGAAGTCGGATGAGAAGTGTCACTCTGGTATCATGCTCACGATAATTTTCCTTTAAACCATCTTTCCTCTATTCCTTTCCCTCTCAATCTAAGCTGGAAACTATTTTAAGTTAAGGAGCCACAGACTAAATATGTTTAACATCTAGTATTTATGTCTGTTGTGTTAAATTTAAGTGTGCTGACGTATTTGAATTGAAAGAAAGTGAAATCATGTCAATCAAGTGTAATGGTGTTAATTTAGTTGATTCATTTTAAATAAATGATAGTGTCTCTTTGACATATCAAACTAAGTTAACGTGTCCATTGTCACTTAATGGCTCTGTTTATTTATCCATCATAAAGATCACAGATATATTGGGTAAACTGAAAAAGAAAAGAATCCGTGAATTTACTATTCAATCTGAATAAGTAAATTAATTAAGGTAAAGAGGTCAGTATTAATATTGACCTCCTCATAATCCTTTACAATCCTGCGTTTCTCGCCTGGCAACCATGCTCAGGCTATACACGAAACGACTGTCTTTTGCGTCCCCATAGTTGCCAAGTCCGCTTATTTCAGTCGCTTTCAAATTTGATCAGCCGCTTGTGGCGGGCCTGTTTTTGCTTCTCGCAGACATTGAGTCGCTTATTTGTGCTTGTTTTGAGGGAGCTTATCGCTTCTTTCGGTCTAGAGATCTGGCAACCCTGCAAGTTCCGGTCAACGCTCACAAGACGTGTACATTCACTGGAACTATTCACAAAAGTACGTCTTCCAAATTGGTAATCCACTTTCTCTGCTTCTTATATATGAGAAAAATACAAGTATGATACGTTCGAAAATACAAGTACTGTATGATGCGTTCGGTTCCGTATCCTCACAGCCTATACACAAATTACAAGGACGACGTCTCGTGAACCAGTCGGACCTAATGGCTCGTTAGCTTTGCTATTAGCTGCTAAGTTCGTCTATAAAAACTAAATTTGGATTATTTACAGTCGATATTGTTTCTTGATACGACGCGCCACTCTGTAGGTTTGTTAAGCTAATCCGATGTGAGCCGTCTACCGTTACAAAGTTATAAAATGTCCGCTGTTGGACAGCCTATGCTATGCTAACGGAAGGTCCCATTGCAATTTCCAAATTTCCAGCCCGTTTAAGTGTTATAACCCAAAATTATTTAGATAGAATGTCATAATCCTTTTTGATCAATCCTTCCAACCGTGAAGGTTCACTCGGCGCCAATCAACCTGTCTCGAACTGTCCGCAAATATTTTATTTGTTTATTCAAAAAACTGCTACACGTCCTGAGGCCTTCCAGCCTGGCCAAAACCAGACCCTCGTTCAGAGCTGAAGTTCTATTTTTTCATTTCACCCACATTCACGCCGTAGAAAATTATCTAATCCTGTTATAATGGAGAAGTGCAAACTATTTTAATGCAATGTTTATTCTGTGTTTCAGGGCACCAGCCCCCAAGGAGGTGGAGGCCACATTTATCACTCCATCCAACTGCTGTATCCAAATAAACTCCGTTCCAACCTCCGCGCTCCAATGCCTGCTTCATATCCAATCCTCAGATAGCTTGTGAAAAGTTCCAAGAAGAAAAAACAATCCATAAATATGTCACACAGGCCAAAAACACAGCAGCCACTATCTTCCTCCCTCTGTTTTTTTTAATTGTACAAGTCTTCAGTGCTGAGTCCTTTTAATTAAACTTTTCTTTTCAAGTTTACTTATTATATATATTTTTTTCTTTTAAAGATATATATATGGGAACAATTAAATAACTTTTTCTCTTGGGTTAGATTTAAATAACAAGCAGGACAGTGCTTTTATTGAGACATGAAGAAAATGTGATGGTATCAAAGGTATTTAACTTAATAATTTCTGTATATAGCCTGTTTCAGCTTTTTCAGCTAATTCTACATTTTTTAATCCAACTTTTCAGCCTACTTTAGCAAAACCATGCTCTTATTTTAGCTATTGTTCAGCTGGTTTTAGCCCATTAAAGCTTTGCTTATTTTCTCCTTATTTCAGATTTTTTTTTTTTTTTTTATTCCTGATTGTTTCAGATATTTTGGATTATGCTTCTTTGGACTTATTTCTGCTAGTTTCAGATTTCAGATTGCTTCTCATAAACATTAAATATACCATACTCACCAGCTGCAGTTTTTGCTTCTCCAACCTGTCTTTCTCTTTCCGGATTTTAAGTATTTGTTCCCACATTAGGTTTATAGTGCTATTTTTCTAAGTGCTGATCTAGTTCTTTTAACCTTTTTAAAAGTAGTTTTTCCTTCTTTTTTTTAATTTTTTTTTTTTTTTATCCTGAACTGACAAAGACATTGCATTTTTTATGATTTTAATCTGCTCGGTCAATGTTTTAAGCAAGGTTTTCTCAAGTTTTTTGCTGAAACTCTCCTCCATGTCACACACACACCAAGCCTATTAATCTTTATTGATACTGGAACAACCAGTGAGACCACAGTTATTCCCCGAAAGGAATGTCCTTTAGCAATCTGAACGTTCCTCAGGGGCAAGCCAGATTACCAGGATTCTTTTACTGCGAATTCTCACACAGGAACTTTTTCTTGTAACTCATTCACGCAGTTGGCCTTATAGTTTTTGACAAAAGACAAACATCAAACATGAAAGACAATGGACAGGCCAACTTTTGCACTTCATTCACGCGAGACTCTGACGCCAGAAAACTTCAACAATGAAAATTTTTTTTTTTTTTTAGAACCTTTTGAGTGTAAAATAAGATTGGTATAGTCGTGTGTTGACTCCTCACATTGCCAGGAACCCCACTATTTTAGAACATAAAAAGATTTAGTATTCTGTGACTACTTTTATTTTATTTTATTTAACTGGTCCAGTTTGGAACTGTATCGGATTATTTTATCAGCGAAAGTCAGCGCGTTTTCCTCAATTTCTCACTCAGTCCCACACTTTATTTATTTTATTTGTTTGTGGGTCTGATTTTAATACCTTTATTCCTAGTGTATTATAACGTATTTTACGCATGGTAATATACAATACACCACCTCACCAGATCCCGCCTCTACTTAATCATAAATCAAATTATAAGTAGATTTAATTGACACTGTTTTATAGTTAGCCACAAAACCTAACGAGATACAGTAACTCAGTCTAGGGTTACAGGAGTGACGGCGAATATTTATTCTAAAACCCCACGCCCCCTCAACCAGATGGACCCGTCGGACCACCGGTGGCGCGACCACTGCGTGTTTTTACTCTGGAATCTGGAGTCTTGGCTGGAAGCTTATAATTCTACTTTTAATTTTAACGTTCCTTTTTTACTGGAGTCCAACACACTGAATAAATTTAGCCTATAAAATTTCCAATCACAGATTTCGTTTAAACAGGAATCTGCTTACCTTTTTTGTTGAGGTGACCGGTCAGTATTCAGTGTTCTGGACTTGCTCTTTCCCTTCCTGTCCGCGCGTGCAACCATCTCGGTGGGACCTCCAATATGTTGGCGTTTCCTTCTCATACGTCCCAAATTCGTTATTTTGGTTTCACTTTGGATCAAAAAGGAGAGATACACTTAAAACACGACAGACGCACATAATTTAAAGTTCCAAAAACCAGTTTAATTAATCATAAGTTTAAAAAGTCACAGAATACATTTGCGCTATTTCTAAAAGCCATTATATTTGTTAAAAGAGAACCAGGGAGAAAATGGGGAGAGAGGGAAAGAAAGAAAAGACATTGAATGCGCATTCAAGGAGCATACAACCTGAGTTGCTCCCTCGTGGCTTGTTTCTGCGTTGCGTGTCTGGAGGAGGAAGTCTGCTTCTTATATTCTCCTCTGTTGCCTATCTCTAAGCTCATGCTACAAGAATGTTTTTCTATCCTCAACTGATACCTAAACTCATGTTACAAGAATGTTTTTCTTACCCCTCAAAGTAAAAGTCCCTGCTATACAAACACTTGCCAGACCGGAAACACAAGGATATTCTTCTTACCCCTCAAGGTTGAGTGGAAAGTCCTTGTAGTGTTTTGCACAAACACTTGCCAAACAAGATACGCTTCTGCTTGCATCAACTTGTAGCAAATTAGAAGCAAATGAAACATGAAGACAAAAACATATTTTATTTCACAACAACCCACGGGCCAATCCGGGACCCCAGCCAGGGAGCAACACTCTAGTAACCTATGTCTGCCGGTACAGACTGCTCAGAAGCCCACATGTAGCCAGCAGAGGTCATTCCCCAGAACCACCAAAGCCACCTCCCTAGTCGGGCACCACTGCCCCCGGCCCATGCCCCCCCATGCCCCCAGCCCCGATACCATAGGAGTGAGCCATATCGTCTCGTTTACGATAATACTGGTGGATTTTTTGACACCGGTGAAAAAAATTATATGGTAGCATCCTATGATGACGTCATTTGACTGCATCTAACCTACGTACCACTGAGCCATGTGAAGCATTGCGGGCGCGAGCAAGCATGGAAGACCACAAGAGTGTCACAGAACTACCTCCTGATTTAATTCCTAAAAAGGAGCAACTTCTGTTGTTTGGAATTACTTCGGTTATAAAAAAGAAGATGTGAACCAGACGACCATATTCTGCAAGTCATACAAGCACGTTGTTTCGAATAAGGGAGGAAACACGTCAAATTTGTTTAGCCATTTAAAGCACAAACATCCTGCGCACTACGAAAACTGTATGCAGTTGAGAGAAACTTCGGAAGTGGCGGGGACTTCAGGAAAAACAAAAACAAAGCTAGTCCAACAACACGGCATTGTTGATGCTAAATCATAATCCTTAGTTTTGCAACCATCCCTAATTTATTTTAAGAAGCTTTTTGCACAAATAGCATGACCAATGTAAGTAATGCTAATAACTGAAACTGTTCTTCTTAATTCTAAAGAAAATGTGCTTTTTGTTTTACTATCTCTCTTAACTGCACATTCTTCCTGTTTAAAAGATGTGGATAAAACTATTTCTTCAAAGATATTGTTCTACAAACAGATCAAGAATTGTTAACATACTTGAAGTTTACAAAAAAAATTATGTTAAGGTATTTTTTTTGCACTTGGTAGCTGATTCAAACTGTCAGCCAATTTTTTTAATATATTTATTTATTTTGCTTGTTAAATATGAATAAAAAAATGTGTATTCTGGTGACTGTTTATGAAAAGTCATTTTGAAATTACACATTTGTTTGGTTGATTCAATAAAAGGAGAAAATGTGAAATATCATCTGTGATATCGTTATCGGGGTGTTTCAAAAAATATATTGTGATATCATTTTTTGGCAATATCGCCCACCCCTACCCCCCACATCAACAACGATGCCCCACGGGGTGAAATCAAAGTGGTTCACCCACCTCCACTACGTGTTGGAGCCAATCAAAGAAGCCCAAAGAGAATGGTTTGATGTGGAGGTAAAGGCTGTCTCAAGACTGATGTAATCCAACAAAAGGTATTTATACTGTTTAATACTGAGTATTTTTATTTTTCCAATTCAGGAGTATAGTTTTTTTGTTGCTATACATAAGGCAGTAAAAATCATATGAATTGACTTTGTCTCTAAGGTGACATCATCTATGTGGCCCAATAAGCAAACTGACAGAGAGAGTGGAATACCTGTATTATATCTCAGACACTTTGATAAGTCTTCACATATCCGGCACCAAAACCTCTGAACAGGTGGACAGAACCAAAATGCGAGAATGTAATTGTCAGGAATATTGTCTGTTCACTGTGAGCAAGTATTAGATTATGTGAAACCCATCTTGAACATCCATTGACCTGTGTAATGTACTCTATGGAGGATTTTGTATTGTATTAATTGTAAGTTGGAGCTTTTAATCATCTTAAAAGTTTTTAGACGGATCTGAGACCAGAAGTTTTTGTAGGGATGGCACCATCTAGTGGGCATCCCTTGTCTGTGCACCCTTGTTTAAAATGATTTCCACCTTGTGTTCCCAGGTGTTTGTAATTACGTCCTGTCTTATCTGTGTGTATATATAGTTGGTCTGTTAGTCTTGTCCTTTGTCGTCTCGTCCTTAGGTATTGTCTGTTTTGTCCTGCCTGCCTGCCTGTCTTGATCCTTATCCCCTGAGTTTGTAAGTTTCTGCCTCGTCAGCGTTTTTGATTTTCATTTATTAAATAGTATTTATTTTTGTAAGTCAGAGTCTGAGTCCCTGCCTACAACCACTGGGTTCGTACCTGCCTGAAAAATCCTGATAGTTTTGGTCAAAGTTGACTGACAAGTCTGTCTCCCATGTTACAATGGGAAGGGATATAGATTCATCTATTTTAATTAGTGTCTGGTAAGCCTTAGATAGTAATTTGGGAGGGTTAAGATTAAGGAATTCTAATACACTTTTGGCATTTCAATCCTAGTGTTACTAAGTTTAAATTTATTTTTTGTTATACTTTGTAGATTTAATTTGTTGATATTCTAAAAATGTATTCTTATTAATCCCATATTTTGTTATTAATCTGTTAAATGGGATATAATCTACTTCCTCATATATATATATGTTCCAAATACTGTATTCAATTCCTTTACACCTCCAACCTGGGAAATTTATCATATTATTCTGTTGAAGGATGTCAGGGTTGTTCCAGATGGGTGTACGTCTGCATGGAATTAGTGAAGACTCTGACATTTTAAGAAACTCCCACCAAGCTGTCAGAGAGGAGCTGATATTGATGCTTTTAAAGCATTTCTGTTGTTTTATGTTTGAGCTAATGAATGGAAGGTCTGAAATCATTAAATTATTGCCAAGTGTCTGTTATACGTCTAGCCAGGGTTCATCAAGGGGTGTGTGTTTTATCCATCTTTAGATGTATTCTAGTCTGTTGGCTGGAAAGTAATAATAAAAGTTGGGTAGTTTTAGTCCTCTATCTTTGGACGTCTGTAGTGTTTTTAATCTAATACGTGGGGGTTTATCTTTCCAGAGGAATTTAGAGATGGAGTAGTCCTGAGATCTAAGCCAGTCAGATGATGGTTTATTTGGGATAATCGAAACTATTTTAGAGAGCAACAACACAGCAGCTCTGATTCTGTCAAGCATCCCCCCCACACACACACCACACACACACACACACACACACACTTCACTGTCCGACCCGAACTCTTCTCAGTTGGATTCAGTCCTGTGCATTTTTGTTCCTCCTGCTCCACATCCTTCCATTGATTTTAGATAATAAATTGGACTGTCTTTTCGACATTTCGATCACTGTTATTTTTTTACTATAAGCTGTTTATTTATTATCTTTGAAATGTCTGGAGACGCTCCTGTGTGTAAAACGTGCACTGTCTGCAGGGCGCACAGCTGAAGTTGGATGAAGACGTTCATCCCTGCAGGACATGCAGCCCACGTCTGCTGGGCAGGAGCGTGTGTGCGAGCTGGTGTGCCTGCTGCAGCTGTAATGTCCACTCCACAGAATGGGCAATGTCTCCTCTTGTTATGTTTGATAAATAATAAAAATAAAAATGCGCAATGACTTTGGACTTTTATGGGCGGAGATTTGAGTTGCTGTTCCGAGCAAACAGTTGCCGGAACGCACATGGTCAAAATGAGAGAGTTCCCAGATCTTGTTCCATCAGGATCTGGATCAAATTTACCACTGATAATATCCTTTAAAGGGGACCACATATTGGTTTTTTAAATTTTTATGGTATGTCTGTGTGCTATCCAGACCCCATTCATTCAATTTAATGCACAAAATAATTATTAGATAATCAATTATACCCTTTTTAATTCTGCCATTTTTAACTTTCGTTTTGAACGACCGGTTTCTTGAAGTCCACGCCCTTCAACGATCTGTTCACGCCCTCTGTAACAGCCAGTATCTGTAATGTGTTGTTGTTTTAAAATTAGCTCTTTTTTTATTACTCATTTGACTTACTGTTAGTGTTAGCTTAAGATAACTTACCGAAACCCGTCTGAGCGCGCCGCAGTTTGCTGCTCCTTTTAGCATTAGACCACCCGAATCCGAAGCTAATGTTAGCTTGTTCCTCTTCCGGTTTTCGCCAGCTCCGCTCGTTGCACGCGATGAGATTTTGGGAGTTATCGCTGTTCCAGTGAAGACAACACAAAGTTCACCAAGTGTCTCCCGTAAATTAATCTGTAAGGAGAAGGTCCTCTTGCTGCGAGCCTGCTGCGAGGCTGCTGCAAGGCTGTACAGTTGAAGCTCCGCTCCATCGCGCCGGAAGAGGGTCCCGTCGAACCCGGTCCTTCCGCCTGTGGTCCGCTCGTTTAATTTTTGCCGGCTGCGCGTTGGCAGCGATCGCAAATACACTAAAAATTGAACTAAAACATAAAAATAACAATTATACTTTATTTATAAAGCCATTTAAAAAAACACAGCTGCAACAAAGTGCTGTACACATGAAATTAAGAACATATAAACAAAAGATGAGATGAAATCATGAAAAACAACAGTCATGTGTTTAATACAGAAGTGGGTTGAGCCTAACCAGGGGTTGCTAGGTGAGGGGCTGGACTCAGGTTTGATCTGATTGGCTGGCGGCTTGTGACGTCAATAAATGCAGGAAGTGTGAATCCTGGTGTATTTATCAAAAATAAATAAATCTACTTAGAGTAAATAAACCACTGGGTGCATTTTTTTGGCACAAGGACTGTTTTTTTATGAAGTAAATACCCAAAGTTTAGTAAAAAAACATTAAAAAGTGAATTTTGCATGTGTGGTCCCCTTTAATAACAAAACCTAATGTTGGTTTTAACCATGTTTCCTGTATACAAATAAGCTCTGGTTTCTCTTGAGGTCCGTCAAGTTAACTGTTAAAATCTTGTCCATTGACGATTACGCTTCTTGCATTCTACTATAATACTTATCACCCAGTTGTCCTGGTCTCTCATCTGTTTGCAACCTTTTATTAATGTTTTCCCAAGATCCATCTTTGAACTCCAAACACTTTTCAGCTCCTCTCAAGTTTATTTGAGTTTTCTCTGTTTTATGTTTGGCCTGGTAAGTGCAGTTAATGACACATGCAATGATGAACATTACCGGTAGATTTTCCACTGGCATTGTAAGATTTTCCTTGTTGCAGTTTACTTTGATGTGGAGTTTGGCTGTCCATTTGTCCTGTTTTTCTTGTCTTTTGTCTCTCCCTTTGTCCTGTCTAGTCTTTTTTCTCCCAGTTTATTCTGTCTCTTTTGTCTTTTGTCCTTTTATACTTTTGACTGCCTCTGCATATGTTGTGTTTTTAGTCATTTTAATCTGTTGGATTTCTTTTGCTGTTTTCCTCATCTCACAACCCCCACATGTAAGTCTATGTTGCCCTCCACAGTTACAATAGTTTTTCCTTTACTTCTCTACATTCTCCTATCCTGTGATCTTCTCCACACTTTGGACACTTCGGCTTTCCTTTGCACACTGTTGCCATGTGTCCATATCTCTAACATTGAAGTGGTGGAGTGAGACTTGTTCTACTTCTTCTTTATTTTAATGACAGATTGCAAACAACTTAAAGGTGAAGTCTGCAGTTTCTGTAGAACATCAGCACTTAGAAAAAATTTCAACAAGCAAAGCATTCTGATCCCTCCCCCTCAGAGCCATATATGGCTCTGCCCCCTTGTGGTCTGTTGAAATTCAAATTCAAGCTCTGTTTTTATTGGCTGATTCAAATTCAAGCTCGGTTTTTATTGGCTGGTTACAAACTTTGTTTTTATTGGCTGGAAAATGGCGGGTCACTTTTTCTTTTTAGAAATGCTTATTTACCACCTGGAGAAGCAAGGGGACAATATTTTTTTTAGTTTTTTTCAGAGATTACCTCTCTAACATCAATCTAGTGACAGAGTGAAGAAATATGTTAAAAATATATTGTTAGAAAAGTTACATATAGCAGCTTTAAAGGTGCATACTACCACCTACTGTACATGAGGGTGTGACCTCACATCCTCCAACTACTAAACTCTGTGTTTCAGTTTTATATTATGTAAAAAAAATAGAAAGAATGCTATATTTCTGTTAAATGCCTGATATATATTTTTGCCATTTATGTTTCTTTTCCTTTGATTATTGATGTACCCTCACCTTTCCCAAATAACACATGTATTTTTATTTCTCCGCCAAAGCTCTTGTAGCACGTTTGTCTGCTGTTTTACTTCCTTTCACCCTCTCATGTGCTGGCACCCCACAAAACTGAATATCTGTACCATCCATCCATCCATCCATCCATCCATCCATCCATCCATCTTCTTCCGCTTATCCGGGGTCGGGTCGCGGGGGTAGCAGCCTAAGTAGGGAGGCCCAGACTTCCCTCTCCCCAGCCACTTGGAGCAGCTCCTCCGGGGGAATCCCAAGGCGTTCCCAGGCCAGCCGAGAAACATAGTCCCTCCAGCGTGTCCTGGGTCTTCCTCTGGGTCTCCTCCCGGTGGGACATGCCCGGAACACCTCACCAGGGAGGCGTCCAGGAGGCATCCTAACCAGATGCCCGAGCCACCTCAACTGGCTCCTCTCGATGTGGAGAAGCAGCGGCTCTACTCCGAGTCCCTCCCGGATGACTGAGCTTCTCACCCTATCTCTAAGGGAGAGTCCAGCCACCCTGCGGAGAAAACTCATTTCAGCCGCTTGTATCCGAGATCTTGTTCTTTCGGTCATAACCCAAAGCTCATGACCATAGATGAGGGTGGGAACGTAGATCGATCGGTAAATTGAGAGCTTTGCCTTTTGACTCAGCTCTCTCTTCACCACGACAGACCGGTACAGCGCCCGCTTCACTGCGGACGCTGCACCTATCCGCCTATCGATCTCACGCTCCAGTTTTCCCTCATTCGTGAACAAGATCCCGAGATACTTAAACTCCTCCACTTGGGGCAGGACCTCCTCCCCGACCCGGAGAGGGCATGCTACCCTTTTCCGGCTCAAGACCATGGCCTCGGATTTGGAGGAACTGATCCTCATCCCGGCCGCATCACACTCGGCTGCAAACCGCTCCAGTGAAAGTTGTAAATCACGAACTGATGAAGCCAGTAGGACCACATCATCTGCAAAAAACAGAGAAGCGATTCTAAGGTCACCAAAACGGATCCTCTCAACACCTTGGCTGCGCCTAGAAATTCTGTCCATAAAAGTTATGAACAGAATCGGTGACAAAGGGCAACCTTGGCGGAGTCCAACTCTCACCGGAAACGAGCCTGACTTACTGCCGGCAATGCGGACCAAGCTCTGACACCGGTCGTACAGGGACCTAACAGCCCTTATCAAAGGGCCTGGTACCCCATACTCCCGGAGTACCCCCCACAGAACCCCCCGAGGGACGCGGTCGAATGCCTTCTCCAAGTCCACAAAGCACATGTAAACTGGTTGGGCAAACTCCCACGCACCCTCCAGGACCCTGCTGAGGGTGTAGAGCTGGTCCAGTGTTCCACGACCAGGACGAAAACCACACTGCTCCTCCTGAATCCGAGGTTCGACTATCCGACGGACCCTCCTCTCCAGAACCCCTGAATAGACCTTACCAGGGAGGCTTAAGAGTGTGATCCCCCTATAGTTGGAACACACCCTACGGTCCCCCTTTTTGAATAGGGGAACCACCACCCCAGTCTGCCAATCCAAGGGAACTGCCCCCGATGTCCACGCGATATTGCAGAGTCGCGTAAGCCAACACAACCCTACAACATCCAGAGCCCTAAGGAACTCCGGGCGAATCTCATCCACCCCCGGAGCCTTGCCACCGCGGAGCTTTTTAACCACCTCGGCGACCTCAGCACCAGAGATCGGAGAACCCGACCCAAAGTCCCCAGGCTCTGCTTCCTCAGTGGAAGACGTGCCAGTAGGATTGAGGAGGTCTTCGAAGTATTCCGCCCACCGACTCACAACATCCCGAGTTGAGGTCAGTAGCACGCCACCTCCACCATAAATGGTGTTGGTCTCGTACCTCTTTCCCCCCCTGAGACGCCGGATGGTGGACCAGAATCGCCTCGAAGCCGTACGGAAGTCATTCTCCATGGCCTCTCCGAACTCCTCCCACGCCCGAGTTTTTGCCTCAGCAACCACCCGAGCCGCATGCCGCTTGGACTGCCGGTACCTATCAGCTGCTTCCGGGGTCCCACAAGCCAAAAAGGCCCAATAGGACTCCTTCTTCAGCCTGACAGCATCCCTCACTGCCGGTGTCCACCACCGGGTTCGAGGGTTGCCACCACGACAGGCACCAACAACCTTGCGGCCACAGCTCCGATAAGCTGCCTCGACAATAGAGGCGCGGAACACGGCCCACTCGGACTCCATGTCCCCCGCCTCCCTTGGAACGTGTTCAAAGCTCTCCCGGAGGTGGGAGTTAAAGCTCCGTCTTACGGGAGACTCTGCCAGACGTTCCCAGCAGACCCTCACAATACGTTTGGGTCTGCCAGGTCTGACCGGCATCCTCCCCCACCATCGGAGCCAACTCACCACCAGGTAGTGGTCAGTTGACAGCTCCGCCCCTCTCCTCACCCGAGTGTCCAAGACATGCGGCCGCAGATCAGATGAGACGACAACAAAGTCGATCATCGAACTGCGACCTAGGGTGTCCTGGTGCCAAGAGCACATATGGACACCCTTATGCTTAAACATGGTGTTCGTTATGGACAATCCATGACGAGCACAGAAGTCCAATAACAGAACACCACTCTGGTTCAGATCAGGGGGGCCGTTCCTCCCAACCACACCCCTCCAGGTCTCACTGTCATTGCCCACGTGAGCGTTGAAGTCCCCCAGTAGAACAAGGGAGTCCCCAGGAGGCGCACTCTCCAATACCCCCTCCAAGGACTCCAAAAAGGGTGGGTAGTCTGAGCTGCCGTTTGGTGCATAGGCACAAACAACAGTCAGAGCCCGTCCCCCCACACGTAGGCGAAGGGAGGCTACCCTCTCGTTCACCGGGGTGAACCCCAACGTACAGGCACCAAGATGGGGGGCAACCAGTATGCCCACTCCTGCTCGGCGCCTCTCACCAGGGGCAACTCCAGAGTGGAAGAGTGTCCAACCCCTCTCAAGGAAACTGGTTCCAGAGCCAGAGCCATGCGTTGAGGTGAGTCCGACTATTTCTAGTCGGAACTCTCAACCTCACACACTAGCTCAGGCTCCTTCCCCACCAGAGAGGTGACATTCCATGTCCCAATGGCCAGCTTCTGTAGCCGAGGATCAGACCGCCAGGGTCCCCGCCCTCGGCCACCACCCATCTCACATTGCACCCGACCCCTTTGGCCCCTCCCACAGGTGGTGAGCCCATGGGAAGGGGGACCCACGTCTCCTCTTCGGGCTGTGCCCGGCCGGGCTCCATGGGTAAAAGCCCGGCCACCAGGCGCTCGCCAGCGTGCCCCACCTCCGGGCCTGGCTCCAGAGTGGGGCCCCGGTGACCCGCGTCCGGGCGAGGGAAAACTTAGTCCATTAATTGTACTCATCATAGGGGTTTTTGGGCTGCACTTTGTCTGGTCCCTCACCTAGGACCTGTCTGCCTTGGGTGACCCTTCTAGGGGCATGAAGCCCCTGACAGCATAGCTCCTAGGATCATTGGGACACTCAAACCCCTCCACCACGGTAAGGTGGCAGCCCAGGGAGGGGGAATATCTGTTCGACTATCCGACTATCTGAATATCTGTACCGCCCCATCTATTTTGCCCATTCATTTCCTGTCCATCCAAACCCATTATTTTGAAAATAGTATTCTCAGCAGCTCTGAAGTATCTTTGTTGCAGGGTTTTCTTGTTTATTACCTTTACGTTTTATCCAGTATTAGTAATAGTTTAACTCTCCTAAATTCTAATGGAATCTCTCCAGTCTCTACTAATACATTATAATGTTTGTTACAGCTTACCTTTCTTTGTGCTTCCGTTCCAGGTGTCGATAAAAGTTGGACGTAGTCCGACCATCTCTGATAGTGAAGCACTGCAGAACTTACATTGCGATGTGTGCTTTTTTTTCTCGCAATGTTGCTTTACAAATATATTCTGATTTAAATGGACACATTTTATAACTGATGATTTCTCTAGCTCCCAGAAAAGCACTTCTCACTGGAGTTACACGTGTTGCCAGATACAGTCGAGGTTTTCCAGCCCAAAAATCTGTTAAAATCCGCCACATCACACAAAAATTTACCCAGTCAATATATTACAGTATATTTACTGTATGAAAATGAACGCACATCAGTACAAGCCAAGGCAATTTAACAATATGTGGCAAAACGCAACAATTCAACAAAAATCTTCCCAGAGTTCCCAGAAAAATCAGAATGAAAACAGCCCAATTGGCAGTTAACCGCCCAAACTGGCCACACAAAGACGCGTGCGAGCTAAGGGGGTGGGTGCTGCGTGACAGCGGTAGCAAAACATGAATTAGCAATGAGTCACGTTATGGCTCGGATTTGAATCAATACATTCTGCATCCAATAAAAGCAAGGATGTTGAAAAATAAACTCGACAATATTCTGGCAAGATGGTCTTGACTGGGCTTGAAATAAAATCCTGAGTCCTCAATGTCCGAGACTGAGACAAGACCGAGACCAAATGTGGTAGAGTCTGAGTCGAGACCGAGATCATTATAAAGTGGTCTCGAGACACGACATTACCTCAAAGCAGAGCCAGATAAATGTATTAGATTTCTTTATTTGGTCTTTTTCCAATCACACTACGTTCTTTTGCTTCATCATATCATCTTTCTGTGTCTCACGTCGATGGTTTCATGTAGTCAGAGAAGTCAAGCTCCTTGCTATGACCCGGACAGTTTCCACTTCCATCCACACCCATGGGTGAAGATAAGTACACATTTTCTGGTCTTCCTGCTGTGTTTGTTTGAGGAGCCTCATATGCAGCAGCAGCAGCAGCAACTAAGCCTTGGTTGATGTATGTAGCCTCCTCACAGGTCTCCAGGACTGGAAGCTCAGACAAAAGGATCTTCAGTGTGTTGGTCAAATCCCTGAAGTCAGGCCTCAGTTTTGGTTCAGATTCCCAGCAGCTGTGCATAACTTCATATCTATCAGGTGTAAGAAAAAAGAAGAAATTAGACGTGGTTTATATATACTGTATAGGGGTATACCCCAACAATTTTCAGTCAGGTCATCTGGACAGTTTCTTGTGTTTGTGCTGAAACGTTTCACCTTCCATCCAGAAGACTTCATCAGTCAAGGAAACACACAACACAAAACTGATTCTTCCCCCAACCGCTTACTCCAAAGTGGAACAAACCAGTTATGTTGGGGCTAAAGCCCCCGGCAGAGCTCTGCGTTGGGCCGAGCGCCGCTCGACGCCGTGTGAGCGCCGCGGCACAAGCCTTTGAACGCAGGCGTGAACGCGCCAAGCTCAAATTTTACGACCGCTTACGCGCGCGCGTTGTCTCACAATAAACTGCCCGGCGCCGGTCTGTTTTGTATGAGACACAAATGTATTAAATTCCCCTTCTTCATCGCTGATCTGGACTTTTCTTTTGTTTTATTGCCAAAAGTCAAGTGATCGCTTGAAGCGGTCACCATTAGCTTCCTCCTCCGATGAGGAGGAATGTATGAATTTGTCAAGAGCGAACTGACTCATGTCCAACGTGGATGCGCCAAGTTCTAAATATTTCCTGGTGGGCTGTGGGCTGCAGGACCAGCGCTCCCTGTTTTTATTTTATTTTTTAAAACTTTTTATTAACATATAAACACAGAAAACTGAAAGTTATGCACCATAACTCATGTTCCCTGAAGGAAGGGAATGAGGTGCAACATACTTGCTATGGGGATTGCGTTCCCGCGTGATTACCTGAAGGAATACATTCACGCCAGTGTCGCCCCAGAGGCCCCGCCCTCTGTGCATTAAAGCGACAGACGCCCGTCCATCTTTCTCAGAAATTGCACTTCACCGAGCTTTCAGCATTGAAAGGGCCAGATATGTTGCACCTCATTCCCTTCCTTCAGGGAACATGAGTTATGGTGCATAACTTTCAGTTCCCTTTCAGTTTGGTCTCTCGGTGCAACATACTTGCTATGGGAACGTAATTCATTCACGCCCTTGAAATGCTCAGCAAAATGCATGTGAGAACCTCCGTCATAAAAGACGAGCATCTCCCAGCTGCTTAAGGGATGCAGAGAGCAGATGCCAAGAGGAAAAAAGCCAAATGTGAGAGACATTCACATGATGTCTCACATGGCCATGTATACAACACCAATTAGAGACAGCCTAAGCGTGCTCCAGTAGTGTGTGTACTCATCAACTCCTGTTTCCCTTTGAGCATTCTAAGGGACAGGAGGAGCAATGTTTTCTTCTTATTTTTTATAACGGCCCGACTGACAAGTGGAGCCCATCCTGATGCTGGAGATAAGTGAAGGAGAGGGGAAACCTTTCCATTATACATATCCTAGGCAAAAAACATAAACATCAAGAGATACCCTTGTGAATGTTATTACTGCTTTAATCGGGACAAAGCAACCAAAGCCTTAGGCTTTCAGCCAGTACCTTTCAAAGGCCAGGCTGAGAGATGCCACAATCCCGGACGTGGATGTAGAAGCTGTCCACGTGCCTGAGTCAGTAGGTCCCTATGAGGAGGCAATTGCCACGGTGTCCCCGACAACATTGAGATCAACTCCGGGAACCACGGTTTCTGTGGCCATCTGGGAGCTATGAGGATCAAGGAGAGGGCTCCCCGTCTCACCCGTTCCAATGTCGCCTCGATCAGAGGGACGGGTGGAAAGGCATAATAGAGCACCCCTGCTGGCCAATCATGTGCCAGAGCATCTATCCCCAATGGAGCATCTGTCTCCTTCAAGGAGAAGTAGAGGTCACAGTGTGAGCTAGCTCTGCAAGCGAACAGGTCCACAGAGGCTCTACCGAAACATGACCATACCTGTTCCACGATTTGTGGGTTCAGGTTCCATTCCAACGCCAAGAGAGGCCCTCTTGAAAGGGCATCTGCTCCATAATTCAAATCACCAGGGACATGAGTCGCCCTAAGTGACAAGATTCTTGGAGCACAACATGTGAGCATCCTCCCTGTCAGATCGAGGAGGGCCAGGGACCTCGTCCCTCCCTCTCTGTTGATGAAGGACACCGTGGTCTTGTTATCTGATTTCACCAGGATATGATGCCCAGCAACCAGACCTTTACTGAAGAAGTATTTCAATGATAGGAATATGGCCAGCAATTCCAGGAAGTTAATATGTAATTTGGCTTCCTGCTCGTTCCAAAGGCCGCGGGCGTTCTGGTTTCTGCAGATCGCTCCCCATCCTATTTTTGAGGCATCCGTCGTGATGACTACACAGGACGACACCCTTCCCAGTGAGACCCCTTCCGTGAAAACGGACAGATATCTCCAAGGTTCCAGGGCCTTTAGACACTCTGGGTCTATCTTAAACTTTCCTGCTTGGTTAGGCAAAGCGGGTTGTATTTGTTGGTTAAACCAAACCTGTATGGCCCGCATTTTCAATAATGCACGTGGCACACATCCGCTGGGGCATGGGCGCGAGCAAGGAGTCGTCGTCCTGGTTTTCTTCTTCTTTGTCCTCCGCTTTCCCTTCTCGGGAGCCATGTCCGGAGACGAGAAGAGTAGAAGTTGGTCCTAGTTTCCTTTTGTTCGAAGCCGTCTTCTCCGTCGTCTTGCTTTCGCTGGTAGACTGCTAGAGATTAGCAGACGGTTGTGACGCAGTTAGCGCCGTCGAGCGAAGCTGCGGAAGAGAAGAAAAACTTTGGGTAAGTAGAAAAATGCTGGACTAGCTTTCACCAGCCCAGCAGTACGCAGGAATTTTTTCTCTGAACGCTCAGTGTAGGGAGCAAGCTCACCTCAATCAAGTGACGCGACAACAGAGAAGTCCCGCGATGTTCAGGTGTTTAAGCGAGGTGAAGGGCGAAAAAGAGAAANGTAGAAAATAATGGACGTAGGTTGACACATTTATGTCTATAAAACATTGAATTTTATTTCAAATAACTCCAACAGGATACATTTCGTATATGAACATGTTGTGATCACACTAGATTTTTTTGAAAAATATCAGCTTTGTGGTTTTTGATAGAATTGATAATATGTGATACAAAGTAGAAAATAATGGACGTAGGTTGACACATTTATGTCTATAAAACATTGAATTTTATTTCAAATAACTCCAACAGGATACATTTCGTATATGAACATGTTGTGATCACACTAGATTTTTTTGAAAAATATCAGCTATGTGGTTTTTGATAGAATTGATAATATGTGATACAAAGTCTTTATTGTGTTCTTCTTCTAGTGGTGGCTAGTACTGTAGTAAATAGCTTGAGGAACACTACTGCCACCATGTGGTAAGACGAGTAGGATTCTGGACCCCGCCCACAGAAGGGGTACAAAAAAGCTGTGGAAACAGAACATAGATGTGACCCGACCCGAACTGAGCCGACCTGAGCCGATCCAACCCGAGCCGAGCCGAGCGGTGGAAAAGAGGCATAATAAAATATGTCATTCAATGTATAGACAGTCTGTAGAACATCAACATGTGCAACACGTGTAATCAAACATGTACATATATTGACAATATAAATAGAGAGAGCAATGGGCATGCAACAACCACCTACTTCATATATTGCATATGACACAGCACCCCCAGAGGTGAACCAGAGCACTACACGGCCTCACCCCGCATTGTTTGAACAAGTGATGCGTAAAGTCTGCGATTTTGACCATTGAAGTGTTGAAATAATTCATAAAACAGTTTTTTAACACAGTTTTATAGAACAGTCAAGTGGTCAAATGTATTTTCTCTTATAGTTGTCAGTATTTCAGTTGTCATAATGACAGGTGAGGCTCTGCCTCACTTGTGTCCCCTGACTGCACGTTTCTGGCCCACACATCAGACCAGCCTGCATTGACAAGCAAGCGGATCCATGCGCAGTGATTTGTGCACTTGCATTTGATAATTTGTACGTGCAACATATTCATGCCCCTGGTTTACTCCTGAACTAGCTGACCTCCTGCACAGGAGAGACCAGCTTTGGGCCGCAGTGAGAAAATCAGGCTCAGGCACTGATTGGTTGAATATTCGGCAGCTGAGGAATAAATGCACAACTGCCATCAAAGCTGCAAAACGTAACTATTTTTTATCTAAGACCTCCAAAAATCTAAACGACCCTAAAAGATTCTGGAAAACCATCAAATCTCTCTCAGGCATCCCCCAATCATCTGACCTCCCATCAAAATTTCTTGTTGACTCTGTTCCTGTGTCAAATAAGCACGAGATCCTGAACTGTTTCAATAAACATTTTGTTGCTTCTAGTTCATTATTTGACACAGTTACAAATGGAAAATCAGCCACTTCATCTAATAATCAAACTTCTACAAATCAAATCCCTCCTACAAGTCAATCCTCAGTTAATCACACCTTCTCTTTTTCTCCGTTCTCAGTCAGTGAGGTAAATAAACTGTTAAAAGATCTTGATCCTAAAAAAATCTGCAGGTCCAGATGAACTTCCAATGTGTTCAACATAATGGTCATTCTTCCTGTTATTGAACAGTCAACAGTGGTGTACCACAAGGCTCAGTCTTATATGACCCACCCGCTTTACAATCTACATAGGTAATGTAGGTCAGAGCATCCCTGATGCATCCTTACATTTCTATGCTGATGACACAGTTGTTTACTGTCGAGCTAATACAGTTGCTAAGGCTTTCCAGTTTCTGCAATCTGCTTTCAACATCATCCAGTCAGATTTGTTCTGGCTCAAACTTGTCTCAAATGCTGATAAAAACCAAAGGGATTCTTTTTTATAATTGAAAGTCGGTCCCAGCAGATCTTCCTCTGATTTTATCTTCAAATGGTGTCCCCATTGAGTTTGTTGATTCCTATAAATATCTGGGTATCCTGATCGATTCACATCTCTCTTTTAAACTCCACGTGGAAAACCTAGTGAAGAAACTGAAAGTTAAACTGGGTTTCTTTTTCAGAAACAGATCATGTCTATCACTGAATGTCAGGAAACGCCTTGTGTCTGTGACTTTCCTTCCCTCCATTGATTACGGTGACATTCTCTACATGAATGCTCCTACAAGCACCCTGCGGATGTTGGATGTTGTCTATCATGGTGCACTAAGATTCATAACTGGTTGTGATTATCGTACCCACCACTGCACCCTGTATTCACTGGTTAACTGGACATCATTAACCTCACGCAGACTCTTCCACTGGTACATTTTCATCTTTAAATCACTTCTTGGTCTGCTGCCCTCATACATCTCCTCCTACATGTCTTTGCGTGAGTGCAGCTACAGTGTGCGCTCTCAGGACATGATTACCTGCAGTGTTCCGTCAGTGAGGACTGAACTTGGAAAAAGGGCCTTCTCCTACTCTGCTCCTGCTTCCTGGAATATCTTACAAAAAGATCTGAAGCTCTCGACCGTGACCTCTCTAAGTGGCTTTATCTGTTGGAATCCTGGCAAGAACCAATGCAGACTTGTTCCTGTTTTTAGTTTTCTACATCGCCTTATAATCTAGCGGTTTTTGCGACTTTTTTTGCCATCTTATTTTTAACTTGTTTTAAAAAAATCGTATGCCTCTTTTATGATTGTCTATTTTTGTCGTTGTTGTCCAATGTTGTCATCATTCTTTGTTGAAATCAGTTTTCTCTTGTAAATGAGTCCTTGAGGCTCAGTGGGACTAACTTGTCTAAATAATGGTTGAATGAATGAAAATTCCTACTTGTGCATTTAGAAATGTGTACATTTTAAAATTTGTTAATGCATTTATGATTTCCTGTACACATTAATAAATCTTGTGGTACGCTTGTGGATTTTATTGTATGCCTGTTGAAATACTTTGTAGACAAATTTATCTTCAAAGATTTAGATCATCACTCATGTCAAATGCTGTCATTCAAAGCTATTTTTTTCCTCATTTATAGATGGCCTCCCTTCACACCTTTTAGCCATCCTCTCACTCCAATATTTTTTTTTAAAGAGAGAAAGAAAGAAAAGAGAAAGTAAGACAACAAATCAACAATTATCAACCAAAAAAGCACAAGGCAAACACACCCAACCTCCGTCCACAATCCTGCAAAGCACATGACAGAACACAACAATGGAACCTACATGCATAAAGACTAATAATATTCATGAGCTTGCAGTAGAATTCTATAAATACACATACCCATATCTACAAATATATATATACAGTAGTATACATACATATACTTTTATATTCATTTATATACCCGTCTACATATCTACAAATATATATATACAGTAGTATACAGTACATACATATACTTTTATATTCATTTATATACCCATCTACGTATCTGCATATATCTATATATACATCCCTGCATCCATTTGTGTGTGGTATTAGCCACACAAAGCGGTGTCATTGCTCTGGTTATTTGGTGCTACAAGCATGAGACAAACACAAAACTTCAGATATTTAGATGCCAGTTTTACATGTAAAATGTGTAATTGATGATTTAAGAAAAAAACTATAACCAAAAAGTAGGCGGATAAGTGCAGCGTCGGCAGTGAAGCGGTCTGTCGTGATGGAGAGCTGAGTCAAAAGGTGAAGCTCTCAATTTACCATGGTCGATCTACATTCCTACACTCATCTATGGTCATGAACTTATAAGGTTCCTCCAATAGAACATTTAGTAGCGACTGTGAAGCATCAGAGATCCGTCCCCCCAAAGCCCGAGGCAGACGAAGGAGCGATCAAAGCCCAAGACCCCAGGAAGGACCCCGAGCCCAGAGTCCCCAGGACTGCCCGAACAGGACGAGCCACTAGCCCACTCCCCAGATCCTACCAAGGGGAAGAACCGGACGAACCCCTATTCAAAGCTATTTTCTAAATCAAACTAAACTTTTTTTTTTTTTCAAACACTAACATGCACAAACCCCAACAGAAATTATTGGACGGACTAATTTTTACAAACTGTATGTGGATTTATAAAGGAGCTAAAATTATTAGTTTCTTAGTCATTTTAAATGTAGCATAATACAAATGGATAAATGTTGAAGAGAAAGCCCAGCCACTCACAGTGTCTGATCACAGTCCACAGGTGGTTTGAGTCTGTGTCCTGACAGCAGCAGGTCCAGCAGTTCATGGTTGTGAACTCCAGGATACGGAGTTTTTCCTCGGGACACAATCTCCCACATGGTTACTCCAAATGACCACTGAAGACAGGAACAAGAGGATGAAAGAAAACATGGACGTAAATGCATATGTTAAGGGAATGTGCATTATTTGCCTTGATCTGTTAGGTCCCAGTTACATCCAACAAAAGTGTAAATTGTTAAGAAAAACGGTAATAAGATCTAAGATAGGAACTGATATATACAGTAAACTAAGAATAGACTAAACACTAGTAGTGCAAAAACAATACGCAGAACAACAGCAGCACGAACATGAGTCTGTGTGAGCAGATGAGTACTAATGAATGCAGCAGCATTTAATAAATCAGCAGCATGAGATAAGCAGCACATATCAACAATCAAGAGGCATTACAGTGATTTTTTTTCATAGTGATAATCCTGATTAGGGATTCATGAGTCTAACAGCTTCAGGGTAGAAGCTGTTCCTCAGTCTAGTGGTTCTAAAACATTCTTCAACAGTCTTCAGGTTTGTCCACGTGATCTTTATCAAACTGCAGACGAGCAGCCATGTTCTTGTTGGAGAGCAGTGTCTTTCTCCTTCAACTCTGCCATGAACACCATTGTTGTTCAGAGTTCTCCTGATGGTGGACTCATGAACATCATCATCATCAGTCAATGTGAGAGAGACCTTCAGTTGTTAGAAGTTACCCTGGGCTCCTTTGTGACCTCGCTGACTATTCCACACCTTGAAGTGATCTTTGTTGGTCCACCACTCCTGGGGAAGGTGACATTGGCCCTCATGCACGAACATGTTCGTATTTTTATCCTAAATTTCTCCTACTTTTGTTCGTACGAAGCGTTCGCACGAACATGCCACGTCAGATTCAACAAACTCTTCTATCCTCATGAGAAGTGTGTAAACGAGCTGCGTAAATTTAATGAATCCCACCTGTTCTATCAACCTGCGCGTGCTCGCGGAGAGGTCATTTACATAATTCCCACCCCTCAAAACACCATATAAGGCCACGTTTCCTGCCTTTTGACAGCAGGAAGTGTCCATTCATTCAAAATCGAGAAGTAAAAAGAAGAACTTCACGCGTTCGGAGATTGAAGTTCTGCTCTCAGTCGCGCTGTGGCGCACCGCTACCCCCCCCCCCGCAAGTGTCGGATGTGTTTTTGAACAAAAGCATTTTAAAATGTCTCGGAACTACAGTTCTTCATATTAATATTAGTGCATGTTGTGTCTCCCGTGGGTCGTACAGTATCAGAAATCAAGAATAAATGGTTTGATCTGAAAATGGCTTCAAGAAAACCTCTCGCCGCAGCACGCTAGACAGGAGGTGGTCAAGAAAGTCTGCGCTACCGAGATGGATGGAAAATTAAATGCCATGCGCACCTTGCGCAAGACGCGTGCCAACAGCATGCGTGTTCAAGCTGTGATAAAGCCGAGGACCCACTCGTGCGGCGCGCACGGACCATCCCCGGGGCACGGGGGCACGGTGGTCGGCGTGGGGCACGGGGGGGGGCGTGCGCCACGCGCGGGGGGCGCACGGTGGTCGGCGCGGGGCGGGGGGGTTGAAGCCGCTTTATTTTAATTTAACCAATTTGTGTCGTTGCATTTAATTTGTTTTAAACTCAGAATATTTTCTAAATAACGAAATATGAGTTATTAGTGAAGAAAATCCGTCTGGATGACAGCAGACCGACTGCTCCTAAAATATACGACAGCTCTGGACCACACGTAAATTTTGTTCGTATCTGAAAAAAATCTTAGGATACGAAAACATTGTTGGATGCCACAAATTATCCTAAATCACTCGTACGCACAGTTTAAGAACAAATCTGTGCGTACGAACGGTTCGTGCATGAGGGCATTGATCTTGATGTTCCTCCATTGTACACACTCTGTCTGACTGTGGATTGGTGGAGTCCAAACTCTTTACAGATGTTTTGTAACATTTTCCAGCCTGATGAGCATCAACTGTTTTTCTGAGCTCTTCAGAAATCTCCTTTGTTCCGCCATGATCCACTTCCACAAACATGTTGTGAAGATCAGACTTTGATAGATCCTGTTCTTTAAATCAAACAGGTCCACTCACACCTGATCACCATCCACGGATTGAAAACACCTGACTGATAATCCTAGAAGTTCACATACTTTTACCATCACAAATATGTAATATTGGATATTTCCTCAATAAATAAAAGACCAAGTATAATATTTAGTCTCATTTGTTTAACTGGGTTCTCTTTATTTACTTTTAGGACTTGTGGGAAAAATCTGATGATGTTTTGGGTCACATTGATGTAGAAATGTAGAAAATTATAAAGGCTTCCCAAACTTTCTATAAAGAAGTCAATGTTTTACAAGACAACTATTTTAATAAAAATTGTGTTCAATAGTTACATTTACTGTATGTGTGTCAAGGAAACAAACTTAAATGTCAGGAATAGGGCTGGGTGTAATGAACCAAAATTAATATCTTGATATTTTAAGATAAATTGTGTTATACAATATATTTATCAATATTTTTTCTTTCCATAAAAGTAATAACAAAAATAAATTTCTGAGTCAAAGCTTTGTCCCAATTGTCACACAGGCACATTTATTAACAACAGTTGTAACTGTACAAAATAAACATCTAAAAAATAAACTATTTACATATATTAAAGTTTGTTTTTAAGACATTTATTTACATATATAAGAACAAGCTGTGCGTGTGCTAACAAAAATATATTTCTGAGTCAAAGCTTTGTCCCAATGGTCACACAGACACATACTGTATATTAAACAGCTGTAACTGTACAAAATAAATGAATAAAAGATAAACTATTTACATATATTGAATAGTTTTTTTTACACATTTGTTAGAGTATTTTAACGTTTATCATCTAAAAACTTATAGTATGAAACAATGTATCTGTTCACTCCCTGAGAAATATTTGTCTTACACAATACAGCAAACCCCCTACTTACGACTCCATCGACCTACGAACAACGGGACCTACGAACGTATCATATTTACTAAAAATATGAAATTACTGTATTAAAAAAAATAAAATAAAATTTTTTGGTTTTTTTGTTTAAATGTTCTTAATCTCATGTGTAGCTACATCACTTTGTTGCAGCTGTGGTTGTTTTAAAGGCTTTATAAATAATAATTATGATAAAAATGATCAATGATCATCTCGGATCAATGATCATCTTGGATACAAGCGGCTGAAATGAGTTTTCTCCGCAGGGTGGCTGGACTCTCCCTTAGAGATAGGGTGAGAAGCTCAGTCATCCGGGAGGGACTCGGAGTAGAGCCGCTGCTTCTCCACATCGAGAGGAGCCAGTTGAGGTGGCTCGGGCATCTGGTTAGGATGCCTCCTGGACGCCTCCCTGGTGAGGTGTTCCGGGCATGTCCCACCGGGAGGAGACCCAGAGGAAGACCCAGGACACGCTGGAGGGACTATGTTTCTCGGCTGGCCTGGGAACGCCTTGGGATTCCCCCGGAGGAGCTGCTCCAAGTGGCTGGGGAGAGGGAAGTCTGGGCCTCCCTACTTAGGCTGCTACCCCCGCGACCCGACCCCGGATAAGCGGAAGAAGATGGATGGATGGATGGATGGATGATCATTTCTGATCATTTTTGAGCAATCTTGGGCAGCAGGAAGTAGGTCTTCAGTTTACACGGTCACAAATTAATGTAGAACACCGGACGCCATTTTAGGTTCAGTCACGGGGGTCTCCGGTCACAAATTAATGTAGAACACCGGACGCCATTTTAGGTTAGCTGCCGGGAGCCGGACTTTGAAGACTGGTGACTAGGATCGCATCATATGGATTAATTACTAGCTGGAATCGCTCTGTGAGCTCTGTGGACGTCTCAGGCTGGAGCAGCAGCTGCAGATTGATCGCCGATTGCGCCGCACCGCCGCTCCAACACCAGCCCATGGCCTGGCTAGCAGAAGCTAGCCAGCTAGCTAACACAGGCCTTGAGCAACTGCGGTGGTTCACTCGCCGGCTGCCGCGCTGCTCGGCCCGACAACAATCATGGCAACGCATGGCAACCTAAGATGTCGGCTTTGACCATCTCAAAGTAAGAAAATATATTTTTATTTATTCTGTAAATGTGAATAGCAATGTTTAACATTACAGTACACTACTGTACATGCTTAAATGTGTGCGCGCGCTCCGTTAGCGGTATTTCCACGACCTACGAACGGAATAAGGACCTACGAACTGGACGCTATTTTCACCCCCTAGCTACGGCAGAATCGAGCTGCGAACAGTTCTTATCTCCCTAACTCGGACGTAACTAGGGGGTCACCTGTACTTGTTTACTGAAGAAACAGAAGATCAAAATAACGTTCTTTGTTTCAAGACCTTTTGTTCCTGACTCGGCCAAAACTGAGTACCGGTACATCTATTGTGTGAAAACTGTCTGAACCTGTTTTTTTTGTGAAACTGACTACCCACTGAGTGAATAAACGCTGAGACGGCCATTTGTAAGGCGGACTCGTTCTCCGCCTGTTTTAGGAGACGGTCCCACTTTGCAAAGTTCTATACGAAATGCTAACTCTTGTTTCTTGTGTGATTCATTTTAGTAGATGCTGCAGGGTTGGTTTCAAAACCCATCAACATTATTTACATATATTAAGTAATAATCCTGTTCAGCTGGGGCAGCTATGGCTGAGAGACTAGAGCAGTCATCCTCCAGTGGGACAGTTGAGGGTTCGATTCTCCAGCTATCACCTGCTGAAATGTCCCTGGGCAAGACACTGAATCCCTCATTGCTTCTGATGTGTCCCATCAGTGTATGAGTGTGATATAAAGCACTGATTATTCTTTGTTATAGAACTAGTAGAGTGCTACATGAATGGGTAAATGAGACACAGATTGTGTTGTAAAGAGCTTTGAGTGTCTTAGATAAGATAGAAAGTTGTTATATAAGTACAGTCCATTTAGCTGCGCTGCCTTCGTGTTGGTGTGTGTGAACCGCAGTTGCAGGTCCGACAGACTTCAGCCTCCTTCCCTGAAACAAACCACTCATTTAGCTGTGCTGTGTCTTATGAGAGGAAAAGTGAGACGTGGCGCCACAACATTAACAAATCAGCAGCTTATCATATCACCAAGACACGGTCCCAGACTCAGCTGTGGAACAAGACGGCTAAAGCGTTAGCCGTCCGTCTTGATAGACCGTGTCTTTAACGATATGATAAGCTGCTGCTTTATTAATGTTGCAACACCTCACTGTTCCTCTCATAAGGCACATCATGACTAATGAGTGGTTTGTTTCAGGGAAGGAGAATGAAGACGGCCTGACCTGCAGCTGTAGTTCACACATGCTTCATACTCCACTTATCAATCAATCAATCAATCAATCAATCAATCAATCAACCAACTATATTTCCATTGCACATTTTTCAAAACTGCACATGAGCTTCTCACCCTATCTCTAAGGGAGAGTCCAGACACCCTGCGGAGAAAACTCATTTCAGCCGCTTGTATCCGAGATCTCGTTCTTTCAGTCATAACCCAGAGCTCATGACCATAGATGAGGGTGGGAACATAGATCGATCGGTAAATTGAGAGCTTTGCCTTTTGACTCAGCTCTCTCTTCACCACGACAGACCGGTACAGCGCCCGCTTCACTGCGGACGCTGCACCTATCCGCCTATCGATCTCACGCTCCAGTTTTCCCTCATTCGTGAACAAGACCCCGAGATACTTAAACTCCTCCACTTGGGGCAGGACCTCCTCCCCGACCCGGAGAGGGCATGCTACCCTTTTCCGGCTCAAGACCATGGCCTCGGATTTGGAGGAACTGATCCTCATCCCGGCCGCATCACACTCGGCTGCAAACCGCTCCAGTGAAAGCTGTAGATCACGATCTGATGAAGCCAATAGGACCACATCATCTGCAAAAAACAGAGAAGCGATTCTAAGGCCACCAAAACGGATCCTCTCAACACCTTGGCTGCGCCTAGAAATTCTGTCCATAAAAGTTATGAACAGAATCGGTGACAAAGGGCAACCTTGGCGGAGTCCAACTCTCACTGGAAACGAGCCTGACTTACTGCCGGCAATGCGGACCAAGCTCTGACACCGGTCGTACAGGGACCTAACAGCCCATATCAATGGGCCTGGTACCCCATACTCCCGGAGTACCCCCCACAGAACCCCCCGAGGGACGCGGTCGAATGCCTTTTCCAAGTCCACAAAGCACATGTAAACTGGTTGGGCAAACTCCCACGCGCCCTCCAGGACCCTGTTGAGGGTGTAGAGCTGGTCCAGTGTTCCACGACCAGGACGAAAACCACACTGCTCCTCCTGAATCCGAGGTTCGACTATCCGACGGACCCTCCTCTCCAGAAGCCCTATATAGACCTTACCAGGGAGGCCCTCCTATAGTTGGGACACACCCTACGGTCCCCCTTTTTGAATAGGGGAACCACCACCCCAGTCTGCCAATCCAAGGGAACTGCCCCCGATGTCCACGCAATATTGCAGAGTAAGCCAACACAACCCCACAACATCCAGAGCCCTAAGGAACTCAGGGAATCTCATCCACCCCCGGAGCCTTGCCACCGCAGAGCTTTTTAACCACCTCGGCGACCTCAGCACCAGAGATTGGAGAGCCCGACCCAAAGTCCCCAGGCTCCGCTTCCTCAGTGGAAGACGTGCCAGTAGGATTGAGGAGGTCTTCGAAGTATTCCGCCCACCGACTCACAACATCCCGAGTTGAGGTCAACAGCACGCCATCCCCACCATAAATGGTGTTGGTCGCATACCGCTTTCCCCCCCTGAGACGCCGGATGGTGGACCAGAATCGCCTCGAAGCCGTACGGAAGTCATTCTCCATGGCCTCTCCGAACTCCTCCCACGCCCGAGTTTTTGCCTCAGCAACCACCCGAGCCGCATGCCGCTTGGACTGCCGGTACCTATCAGCTGCTTCCGGGGTCCCACAGGCCAAAAAGGCCCAATAGGACTCCTTCTTCAGCCTGACAGCATCCCTCACCGCCGGGTTCGAGGGTTGCCACCACGACAGGCACCAACAACCTTGCGGCCACAACTCTGATAAGCTGCCTCGACAATAGAGGCGCGGAACATGGCCCACTCGGACTCAATGTCCCCCGCCTCCCTCGGAACGTGTTCAAAGCTCTCCCGGAGGTGGGAGTTAAAGCTCCGTCTTACGGGAGACTCTGCCAGACGTTCCCAGCAGACCCTCACAATACGTTTGGGTCTGCCAGGTCTGACCGGCATCCTCCCCCACCATCGGAGCCAACAAAACTGCTGATCTGTTTATCAAATTTAAAATCAGACTCAAACTTCACCCCCAGATTGGTGACACATTCCCTGAGATAAAATGACAGTGAGCCAAGATATATGCTGGGAGAAGGACAGCAACTCGGTCCAAACATCATAATGTCAGTCTTGTTCTCATTTAAACTAAGGAAGTTAAGAGAAAACCATGCTTTAACATCATTAAGGCAGTGTGTAAGTTGCTGGAATGTGTTGTTTTTTTGCCACGGGAATATAGATCTGTCAATCATCAGCATAGAAGTGAAATGAAATGCCATGTTTCCTAGAAACATAGACAAGGGGGATAGATAAAGAGCAGATAAAAAAGGGCCAAGGATAGAGCCTTGGGGGACACCATGTGTAAGAGGAGCTGTGGAAGACATAAAATTGTAATTGTTTACACAGAAACTCCTATTGGTTAAATAGGACCGAAACCAATTGAGGGCGACACCACTGATGCCCACACAGTGCTCAAGACAAGAGATTAAAATCCTGTGATCAACAGTGTCAAATGCAGCAGACAAATCTAAGAGCACTAACACAAACTTTCCAGAGTCAGTTGACAAGAGTATATTGCATAGCGCTATTTTAAATGGTGAAAAAGATTTGTAGTTCTGACCTTTTGGCGGGACTTGTTTTCAGCATTGTCGACTCTACAGAAAACCTTTTTCTGCCCCTCATCTGACCATTTAAATCCAAACCACCTCTGAAAGAACAGTCATTGTTTTTCTTTTTGCTCAACAGCAGCTAAGCTGCTCTTCTTCTCTGTTTACTTGTTGTGCTAAACATCTCCAGTCCATGTCCTGGAGAAGCAGGAAGCAGTGCGGTTGAGGGGCTGTATGTTTGTGTTCAAGGAGGGAGGAGGGGCCGCACGGGAGAAAGAAGACCGCAGGAGGATTTCCAATTATAGAACCATATTGCTTTATATCAATAGAGTCTCAATTTATATCGCAAAAAAATTATCTCAATATTTTTTAAATATCGAGATATTGCCCAACTCTAGTCAGCACTCATAGTTTTTTTCAGAGCATTGTTCCAAAGTATTTACCCGCGCTTCGTGCCAATCACTGAAGACTTGTAGTCCACGCCCACCTGCCGTGGGCCCCGCCTCGGTCTGCTATTTATTCTGTTGCTGACCGAGAATCGGCTCCCAATAAGGTAAAAAAATTTCACCAAAAGAGCCAGGGAGGCCCGGGGGCTTAAAGGGCTCCGCCTGCATTCATATAATCTGGGGTTACAGTACGTAACCAACGTTATATTTCATGCAGGCTGTCGCCCTTTAAGCCACGCCCTAGTGGGTTAAAGGCGAAGCAGGATATGGTCCATGCCTCACTGGGTCTGACTGGAACCAACAACCTGGCAACCGCCACCCTCACTGAAGGTACTAGCAGGTGTGCAACCTGATACTGATGGTGAAAAACAACATCAGTAGAAAAACAGAGTCAGAAGCAAGAACCACACGCTTGACTGACTCAGCTGTACGGAATCGCCCATCAATAAAGACAGAAACGACTGTGTCATTTAACCAATAATGTTATTGATAATGACAAGTTTTTACTCTGCTGCGACCCGGAGAACAGAAAATGTCAAAGAGGAGCTGGAGACATCTCGCAGATAAAAAACGGATAAGAGGAGTTACTGACGACCAGGAAGCTGCAGAGCAGATATCCTGTACCGACAGACCGTTGAACAAGGCAGTGGAAGTCGCCACCTCTCGAGTGGGATGAGCTTAAATGCCCTCGAGATGCTGAAGGCCAGCAGAACTGTAAGTCTGGAAGATGGCCTCACACAACCAATGCGACAACCGCTGAGGGGTCAAAGGATGACCCCGAGAGCCTTCTGTGAAAAGTACAAAGAGCTTTTCAGATTTACGTATTGCGGATGTGCGTTCTACATAACATCTGAGAGCTCGAACCGGGCAAAGCAAATGTAGCTGCTCCTCCTCTGGTTTAGAGTGAGGAGGAAGGCAAAAACCTGTCCAGTGTGATGATCCAGGACTGGAATGAAGACGTAGTGGTCAAAGCACTCAAATCATTCCCTTTTTTTCCTGCTTTAAAACATCAACTTCATGGACAACTGGTTTACTTACTGATTTTCCACCCACTTCCAGTTGCCAGTGTAAAACATTGTGTGTTAGTCATATTGTTTTTATTGGTCAATGTATGACTCCATGTACTAAAACGCCAAACCTCTCCACAATGGGCTCACCACATCACTTTTGGTTGTGTACACTGACTCAGACAGGCTTTCGATGGCCATCCACTTGATTGGCACACGTATTGCTACTTTTTGACGGTAGTAATTACTGCTGTAGATTTTCTTGGAGAGGCCAAAGTCAGCCACACAAACCCTAAGGTCATCGCCCAACCTGTGCAAAGAAAAACAAAGGTTTGCTTCTTCAGCAGCGAGTTTTTGAATCAAACAACAGAAAAAAACATTCTGACACATTTTTGTTCTTTTGTCCAAATCTTCCCAGGTCTGTGGTTTAGAGGCTTTACGTGGCTTTAGGACTCACATGCAGTTGCGAGCAGCTAGATCCCTGTGCAAAAAACCTTGTGAGCTCAAGTAGTCCATCCCTGCTGTGATGTCAATCATAAATCGCAGGAGTGTCTGGTGGGGCACAAACTGGACAAAGAACATGATGGTACTTCACAAAAACATTAGAGACTCAAACAGACTAAATTGTTGTGTAGACTTTTGTGTTAGGATGAGTAGCTGTGGCAGCAATCTGTCTTTGTTTTGTCTTCATCTCACCATGGGAATGTCACCGTAGCGCGTAGCAATGAGAAAACGATGCAGGTCTCCATGTTTCATGTAAGGAAGGATGACCAGAGGAACAGGCAGAGGAGCATCCTGCTCTCTCTGTAAAGTGACTCCTGCAGCAAAACACACATCTGTCACAAAGCATACTAACAAAATGTGAAGTGGACATTTCGTCTCTTACCAAGTAGTTTGACAACATTTTTGTGATCAAAGTTCTTCATAATCTCTGCCTCTTTCAGAAACTCATGCAAGTCCTCCAGGCTGTAGAGTCCAACTAGAAACAAGATGAGAGAGCTGATGAAAACGCTGAGGTGGAACAGAGGAGTTCTGTTGAGGGTTTGGAGGTCGGTCCTCACCTCTCATAGTCTTCACAGCCACCTTCATGTCAACTTGCTCCACCGTTGTGAAGAGCCCTTCATACACAGAGCCAAACTCTCCTGCAGTGCAAAGCACAAGACCTGACGTTATTGCTTTATAATGTTTAAACAACATTTTTCACCTTTTTGGAATCAAGACACTAACCAATTTGTTTGTTGGAGTTTCTTACACTGGCTCATTGTTTAAAGAAGCTGAATCTCTTGTTCAAAGTATTCAATTGTCATTCCAGGAGGCTCTGTACAACTGGGCTGACATGACTGACATCATGACTGACATGACTGACATCATGACTGACATGACTGACATGACTGACATGACTAACATCATGACTGACATGACTGACATGACTGACATCATGACTGACATGACTGACATGACTGACATGACTAACATCATGACTGACATGACTGACATGACTAACATCATGACTGACATCATGACTGACATGACTGCTGAGGACAGGGAGGTTGTTGACCAACAACAAAACAACCTCAGGTAAAAGCTTTTTGGTAGAAAAACAAAATGAAGAAACTGAGGACACAGACCAAACAATATGAAAATGGACAAGCGTGTAGCTTTTGTTTCACTTGGTTTTGGTTTCAGTAAAAGAACGAGCTAACAAAGTTAACATTTTTCCCTACGAGTGTTTTGCGGAGAAAACTGAAAGGTAAACTGATCGTGATACAGTATATGGCACTGTAGAGTTTGTGAACTTATTGTCTGCAAAACAGCTGGACATCAGGATCTTGAAATGCTTCTTCAACACTGGCTGGAATTTCTACCGAACATGATTTCATCTCGAAATCACCTGACTTAACTGAAATTGAGTTTTCTTGTGTGCGTGTCTCAGAAATAATTTATTTTTAAACAAGTGGTAAAACAATGTCTGCAAAACGGTAGAGAGAGAGAGAGAATTGTTGTTTGTTTGTTTGTTTCATTTGTCACTATGTGTCCCTGTGGTGGACTGGATACATGTCCAGGGTGTCCCCTGCCTCTTACACAGTGACTGCTGGGCATGGGCACCATTGACCCCCGTGACCCATAAAGGAAGAAGTGGGTAAGATAATGGATGGCTGGTACACCAGTGTCTCCTGTGGCTGAGGGACTTCAGTGGTGACTGTTTCTTATTTTGCAAATGAGTGTTTTTCTGGCCTTGAACAGGAAGTGCAAGTAAACCTTAGTGTTTTCAGTGCAACATATTCAAGAGGGTAGGAGTTACACTGTGGTGAAGAACAGAAGGAGGTTGTTATTTTTTACATTTTGCTTGTCTGAGATGGAGCAGAGTGACAGGTCCCTGCAAGTGGGGGGAGCAATTTTATTAACCACCAGGTAAAATGGAGGAGCCAGGGAGTGACAGGTCCCTGCAAGTGGGGGGAGCAATTTTATTAACCACCAGGTAAAATGGAGGAGCCAGGGGTGGCCAGTGGTGGCCTTGGCCACCATCGATTATTCTTTGGCCACCTCAGTGATGTGAGGAAACTATACTTTCTAACTTTTATATTGCTTAAAAGTTTCACCTGAACAAAATCCAAGATGGCTGCAAGTGCACGTCACCGTCTGTTTTTCAATCTGTCTCTATGGTTTTTTTAATAGTTTAAAAGGGCTTTTATTGAATTTAAGGAGCTTAAACTGGGTGCTATCACAGTGACATTTTTATCCTATGCCGGTGTGATTTAATTAAAAAATTTGATCCACCTGTTTGTCCTGGTTGTTGGGCTGGACCTTTCTGGGAGTTGTGTCGGAGGCTGCCTGCTGGTTGTCAGCTGTCGGAGGATTTTGAGACTTTGTGATGCTTCTACCTCTTGAACCATTTGAGGCTGCTGTTGCCTGGCGGCTCTGTTGCAGTGATTTTCTGGAATGCAGCTTGCTGGCCATTGACTTTAAAATGGCCACAGAGCCTAGCCAGACTCCCCGCTGTTGGAGCCGTTGCAAGATGAAGCATTTACAGAGCGAGGTTTGTGCCCTGAAGCATACAATGTCACGCCAAGTGGACGTTGAGGAGAAGTTGCGTGAGGTTACCACTACTATTGACTGCAGAATTGCGGCAATGGAACGACATATACTTGATGGATATTGTGAATATTGTGCTGTACTGCATTGTGTTTATTGGTTGGTGTGTTCATGTGTTTTTATTCTATTTTTACGTCTTTTTATTGCACCTCTATGCCAAAGCAAGTTCCTAGTCAGTGAATTTTATTCTTTGACAATGGCAATAATAAACCGATTCTGATTCTGACATCATGTGAGCAGCTGGTTTCAGGCTGTCATCAGCCAACTGGTTGATCCACTATGAGAAGGT
>JBBPBX010002221.1:13101-23588 GCA_038048925.1 Garcialebias charrua | reverse complement strand
GCACGCCATCCCCACCATAAATGGTGTTGGTCGCGTACCGCTTTCCCCCCCTGAGACGCCGGATGGTGGACCAGAATCGCCTCGAAGCCGTACGGAAGTCATTCTCCATGGCCTCTCCGAACTCCTCCCACGCCCGAGTTTTTGCCTCAGCAACCACCCGAGCCGCATGCCGCTTGGACTGGTACCTATCTGCTGCTTCCGGGGTCCCACAGGCCAAAAAGGCCCAATAGGACTCCTTCTTCAGCTTGACAGCATCCCTCACCGCCGGTGTCCACCACCGGGTTCGAGGGTTGCCACCACGACAGGCACCAACAACCTTGCGGCCACAACTCTGATAAGCTGCCTCGACAATAGAGGCGCGAAACATGGCCCACTCGGACTCAATGTCCCCCGCCTCCCTCGGAACGTGTTCAAAGCTCTCCCGGAGGTGGGAGTTAAAGCTCCGTCTTACGGGAGACTCTGCCAGACGTTCCCAGCAGACCCTCACAATACGTTTGGGTCTGCCAGGTCTGACCGGCATCCTCCCCCACCATCGGAGCCAACTCACCACCAGGTAGTGGTCAGTGGACAGCTCCGCCCCTCTCTTCACCCGAGTGTCCAGGACATGCGGCCGCAGATCAGATGAGACGACAACAAAGTCGATCATCGAACTGCGACTTAGGGTGTCCTGGTGCCAAGAGCACATATGTACACCCTTATGCCAGACACTTTTACTAAAATATTCACATATAAGATAAACAATTTTGGTCCAAGTACAGAACCTTGTGAGACTCCATATGTGATATTGCAGAGGTTAGATCTTATATCATCTATTTGTACAAACTGTTTTCTGTCTTTCAAATAGCTACATACCCACTGCAACGCTGGTCCTCTAATACCATATTTATTTAATTTATCAAGGAGAATGGTGTGATCTATTGTATCGAATGCTTTTTTTTAAATCAACAATAATACTGACACAATGTTGCTTTTAATTGACAACTGTAGTAATTTGTTCCATCAACTCCATGAGAGCCATAGATGTAGTTTTTTGCTCTAAACCCATACTGACTGTTGCTTAGAATATTTTGTTTATCAAGAAATTGGTCTAATCTGGTCACAAATAATTTTTCTAGAATTTTTGAGAATTGTGGCAACAACGTAGCCTGGTTAAAACCAGACCCTTATCCTTCACTTTGCTTAGCCTGGTTAAAACCAGACCCTTGTCCTTCACTTTGCTTCGGACTAGGGTCTGGGATTTGTCTCATAGACAACGATTTCTCCAGTCGATTTTTGACCGGACCAATCAGAGAACAGAAGGCGGATTACCGGACCAATCAGAGAACAGAAGGCGGAGTTTTGAACGACGTCGACTGACGTCGTCAGTTAAAATGGCTGCCGCCACGAAGGAATTTTCATGAAAACAAGGTAAAAAACTATTATTTCTTTGCTGAGAAAAAATATATTTCTTAGCTGACGTTATATCAGAAGTGTTCCTGAGCTTAACAGTTCCTAAATCAATTCACGAAATGGTCAAATCTGCTGGATTTAAATAGTTTCGGTTTGACATTTTCCAAACAGCCTCGGGTGCGCTACGAAAATAAATTATAAAAAAATCGAATTTTATCTCAAATGTTTCATCAAGGCCAACAGTCAGTAAATTAAAGTGTCACTACACGGCCTCTGGGTCTTTAACTCCTCCCCCAGTCCAGATTCAAAAAACTTCACCAATATGGGCGTTCCGATAGACTGTAGAGGCACCGCCTAAAGGAGGGAGGAGGTGGGTTAGAGCGAGTAGGTGGGTGTGGCCAGGACCGTGACATGCAGCTAGCGTTAGCATAATATTATGCAACATGGAGAGTGAACACAGCGACACAGGTCTTTTCTCCACCTCCCTCACCAGAAACTGAGGGAGACTTGGAGCAGAGAGCCACAGGTCCTGAGCCTTATCAGTTCGAGCTGCTGGCTACAGGCACTGACGCTCTTGTGCAAGAATCTGGTGGTGTGGACCGAACGGGTCCAGCATCTGAGTGGTAAATTTATATTAGCAACATAGGCTAATGTTCAAAGCAGTAACAAATTATCTTTTTTTAAATAATTTTCAACTATCTCAATCCAAATTGTAAAGCAATAAATAAATAAAAACTTTCAAAAGGTGCACCTGTGGTCACTGCAGCTTCCTCTCACCTGTAGAAAACATGTGTTGTAGGGAGACGCCAAGGGTATAATTATGAATTATTTAGTACTTCCTAAAGCCCTAATAAATATACTATATATTAAAAAACACACCAATAAACCTGGTCTTGAATACACTGTGCATTTTATTGTCTTAAAAGCATTTCTCCTGTGATGTGAATTACTATGGGTATGCATTACTCTACCAGTAAAAGCACACACAATCTTGTATCAAATTATAAAAAATGAGTAAAAATACTAAACGATATACATGTTGCACTCCACATTCAGTTCAAATTATTTTTTATATAGTAAATGTGTTAAAGGGGACCACACATGCAAAATTCACTTTTTAATGTTTTTTTTACTAAACTTTGGGTATTTACTTCATAAAAAAACAGTCCTTGTGCCAAAAAAATGCACCCAGTGGTTTATTTACTCTAAGTAGATTTATTTATTTTTGATAAATACACCAGGATTCACACTTCCTGCATTTATTGACGTCACAAGCCGCCAGCCAATCAGATCAAACCTGAGTCCAGCCCCTCACCTAGCAACCCCTGGTTAGGCTCAACCCACTTCTGTATTAAACACATGACTGTTGTTTTTCATGATTTCATCTCATCTTTTGTTTATATGTTCTTAATTTCATGTGTACAGCACTTTGTTGCAGCTGTGTTTTTTTAAATGGCTTTATAAATAAAGTATAATTGTTATTTTTATGTTTTAGTTCAATTTTTAGTGTATTTGCGATCGCTGCCAACGCGCAGCCGGCAAAAATTAAACGAGCGGACCACAGGCGGAAGGACCGGGTTCGACGGGACCCTCTTCCGGCGCGATGGAGCGGAGCTTCAACTGTACAGCCTTGCAGCAGCCTCGCAGCAGGCTCGCAGCAAGAGGACCTTCTCCTTACAGATTAATTTACGGGAGACACTTGGTGAACTTTGTGTTGTCTTCACTGGAACAGCGATAACTCCCAAAATCTCATCGCGTGCAACGAGCGGAGCTGGCGAAAACCGGAAGAGGAACAAGCTAACATTAGCTTCGGATTCGGGTGGTCTAATGCTAAAAGGAGCAGCAAACTGCGGCGCGCTCAGACGGGTTTCGGTAAGTTATCTTAAGCTAACACTAACAGTAAGTCAAATGAGTAATAAAAAAAGAGCTAATTTTAAAACAACAACACATTACAGATACTGGCTGTTACAGAGGGCGTGAACAGATCGTTGAAGGGCGTGGACTTCAAGAAACCGGTCGTTCAAAACGAAAGTTAAAAATGGCAGAATTAAAAAGGGTATAATTGATTATCTAATAATTATTTTGTGCATTAAATTGAAGGAATAGGGTCTGGATATCCCACAGAAATACCATAAAAATTTAAAAAATACATCTGAGGTCCCCTTTAAAATGGACTGCTCATAGTCAACATAATCAATTATGAAGCTCATTGCTCTGTCAACACTAGACCTCTGTGTTGATAAATACATTTCCAAATCATACATCAAAGTCAAAATTCAAAGTCAACTTTATTGTCCAAACTGCAATATGTACAGAACATACACAGGATTGAAACTGCATTTCTCTCAGATGCATGCAAACATTTAATAAACATGTTTACATCAGCAATTTTTACAAAGTAATGTTTAAATTTAATATAAATTATAATTGTTTCAGGTGTGCCAATATTAAATATTGTAAAACAAAAGAAACATAAACTTGCATCAAATGTGTTAAAATGGACTGCTCATAGTCAAATAACAATTATCCTTTGACCTGTCAGGGGCAAACCTGGTACACATTGAGTGCACAGATAAAGCGTGGAGGTCACCTACATGTTTAGCTGAGCAGAGAGCCAAGAGCAAAGCAGTTTTATAAGATAACAAGTCTATCTTAATGTTGCTGAGAGGCTCAAACGGAGGCTCACACATAATTGTACATTATTAAAAAAGTTATAGGAAGCATAAACTTTTTAAACGTTAAAATTTAAAAGTTTCCTGTACTTGAATTTATGACTTATAAAAAAATCCCTTTCTGACATAGGTTATGGCCAGATGTGAACAGGTGGGTGTGTACACCTGTGTTACAGACCACCCAGGTGCCCAGTCCACACAGGGTTAGAAGAAAACATAAATAATAATTTAACACAAGCACATAGTAATTTACATAAAGGGTATCCTATTCTAAAAGAAGTTCACAGAACCAGATGCGAAGTGCCAAATGTGTGACATGTATTTCAAATTCAGCGGAAGATGATGCAGAGTCTCGGCCAGAGCTGCGTCATCTCTTGAGACCTCCATCCACGACAATGTTGGGTGCAGCTGAGACCTTGGTGTTTGTTTCTGGCTGGCAGGTGGACCATCCTGCGGGTGGAGCATCCTGAAGGTGGTCTCGAGTGTTTGGGACTGCTGCACGGCTCAGAGATTCCCTGGATGTGGAACGCCTCATGGAGCTAAAAAAACAACAACACATTTTTAATCACCTTACAAAAAAACATACTTGAGTTGAGAAACATTACTGTTCTATCACTTTGTTGATCTGTCAAACAGATGACCCAGTGCAAAATAAATACTGCTGCACAGAACTGATGACCGACATTCATTCACCAAGTACATATTATTTTACAAATACCTTGATCCACAACATTATTTGCAGCAAAAGAACACAGGTGCTGTGCGAATTTCTGTTCCCCCGTGAGAATCTGTTCCCCCTGTGTCGGGAGAACGCACCCTTTCTCTCAAATAATGAAAAAACAACAACAACAAAAACCCAGACATTAACTATCAAAAAATAGCAGCTAGAAATAATTTTTCTCCAGTCATATTTTTAATTTGAACGAGATTTAGCCTACCACAAAGCCTACACTTATCTTTGCAGGAAGTTTTCTTGTCCTCTATCAGCTGCTTCCATCCTTCAATATTAGTAATAAAAATTATAAATAGGCTATATATGATGTGTTGGTGGCTGATGTTGTGTGAGCAGACACTAGGAACCAATGTGTTGGTACTGGTCCACTAGGGGACACATTAGGTGAGGCACCGTTGGCTGTAGAGTGACGCTCGTGAGTTGTACATGTGTTCGTGTTCAAGAGTTAATAAAGCCTGACTAAGTATCTCCAAGTGCTGCCCGTCTGGATGGTGTCCACACTGAGGAGTAGGCATAACATTACATGGTGTCAGAAGTGAAGAAGCCCGTCTCCGCAACGTCGACGTCGGTGAGAAAGCAGCAGTTTTAACACGGCGCGTCCCGTGAGTGAACGAGGAGCTAAGCTAACGCCGAGTGAACGAGTGTGCTAAGCTAACGCCGCGTGGACGACACTGCTAAGCTAACGCCGCGGACACGACGAACAGAGGATGGATTCCCTGTTTTCGATCAACCCACCTGAAAACTTAGATTTCAGCGATTATTCGTCATGGCCCAACTGGATTCGCCGCTTCGAAAGGTTTCGGATAGCAGCTGGATTGGACGGTAAAGACGAAAGCTATCAAGTGAACTCGTTAGTTTACACGATGGGCGATAAAGCGGATGACATTTTAGGAACACTGGGATTGAGTCAGGATGAGCTTAAGAAATACAAGTGTGTAAAAGAAGCTTTTGACAGACACTTTATTGGCAAATACAACGTTATATATGAGCGGGCACGTTTTAACAAAAGAAGCCAAGATGCTGGTGAATCAGCTGAATCCTTCATAGGCGCAGTCTATAAGTTAGCAGAAAACTGCCAGTATGGACCACTGCAAGACGAAATGATAAGAGACAGGTTGGTGGCGGGCATACAGCACCAGGGCCTGTCAGAGAAACTGCAGATGGACAGTGGACTAACGTTAGAAAAGGCGGTGCAACAAATAAGACAGCATGAAGAGATTAAGAAACAACAACCAATCGTGAGAGAGACGACAGGAATGACACAGCATGCTAACGTGGACTTATTAAATTTCAAGAAAAGACCCTTCAGCGACAACCAAGCACGTAAACCACACGAAACTAGCCTGGCCCTCGCCTTCCTGCACAGCTCCGCTCAATTCTCATTTCCCTTCACTGCACAGTCTGGGACTTCTCCCATTAACAACGATTTCTCCGGTAGAATTTTGTTCGGACCAATCAGAGAACAGAAGGGGCGGAGTTTTTGGCCCCTAACCCACGCCCCCACCTGTCCCAGCGCAGCCAGCAGCGAGCATTCGCATGTTCTCATTCAAAGCGATGCAAAGCGATGCAGGACTGTTTTATATGTGACACAAATTTATTAATTTCCCCTTCTTAATCCCTTATCTGGAGTTTTCTTTTGTTTTTTTTCCCAAAAGTCAAGTAATCGCTCCCTCCTCCTTCTCCTCCACCCTCCGTTGAGTGAAATGAACAAGGAGGAAATGGCTGAGGTTGTCACGAGAATTAAACTCGGGTTTTACGTTGCTGACCGAGTCCCATCAGATTTTCTGGTCTTTTGGTGAGCTGGACCAGCGATCCATGGTTTTATTTTATTTTATTAAAATGTTTTATTAACATATAAACACAGAATTTGCGCAGCGAGAGAAAAGCTGCAGGAGGCGGAGCAGTTGTCAGTCAAGTTCACCAGAGCACGGGGGGTGGCTCTGAGGGGAGGGAGCAGAATGCTTTCCCTGTTCAAAATATCCAATGGTTTTGTTCCTCAGCAGAGGCCACGCCTCCAGCAAGAATCGTTTTAAAATGGAGAGGTCCCAGACCCTTGTCTGAAGCGAAGTGAAGGCTTAAGGGTCTGGTTTTAACCAGGCTAACACGAAACAAACAGACAGAGTGAAACCCAAAAAGGATACAAGTACTGTGGACGCTGTGGTAAATCACCTGCACATAACAAAGTGAACTGTGCAGCACGAGACGCAGAGTGCAGGAAATGCCGAAAGAGGGGACACTTTGCAGCAGTTTGCAGATCAGCCAGAGTGGGAGCAGTCCAGAAGGATGAGGAAGCCGCACTAGAGGACGACAAACTGTTTTTGGGAGCAGTATCGGCAGGAGAACGTCCCAACAACTGGAAAAAAACGCTGGAAATCAACGGCAAAAACATCACATTCAAACTGGAAACGGGAGCAGATGTGACTGTGATACCAACAGACACCTACTTGAAAGACACACATGGCCCACTTACCAAAGCAGACAAGCCCTTGTGTGGTCCAGGTGGTGAAACCCTGCAAGTGAAAGCATCCGAGCCGGAGTCACAGCCTGAGGAGTCCTGCAGAGAGACCAGGAACCAGAAGGTTAAAGATGTGGAGGAGAGTCCGACAGAAACAGCACAGAAGGGCAACATGGAGCTGAAGTCTGAAGCTTCTCCAGCAGCGGGCGCCGAGGAAAAATCCTCTCTGCTCCCGACCAAAACGAAGAGACGTCGGAAGAGGAAGCTCAGCCTGAAACAGAGACTGAAGCTTCAGATGAAAAGAGTGATGACAATGTTGGAGACTAGAAGCATCAACCCATTTGCAGGAAGAGAAAAACTGAAGCAAAAAGGTACCAAGAAGGAACCCAAAGACGACCCGGTACCAGAAGACCAAACACCACAGATGGTAAAAACTGAGCCGGAAGGAAGTTCAGAAGAAAACCATCCTCCAAAGAAACGGAAGAAGAAGAAAAAAGAGAAGAAGAAAGAGAAGAAGAAGAAAGAAGAAGAGAAAAGAAAAGACTGAAGGTTCAGGTCCAGTTCCTGAAGACCCGCCTCCATCAAAGAAAATAAAGCAGGTCAGGACGGGTTGTTCGTATCCCGCAGAGACTGGACTTGTAAATAGCAGTCATAGAGAAGTGAGCTGTGGCCCACAGGGCAGAATAATCCCTGCACAGCTCTGGGGACCCAGGTAGTCGACCCTGACCCCTAGATAGGTCAATGTTATAGTTGTTTGTAATATTAATGACAAAGTGCTAGTATAATCTGTTCACTTGGTAAAAGCATTTAAAAGGGTGTTGGTATGTCTGTTCAGCATGTTTATAATTCAACGAGGACAATTTAAGTTTAAAGGCATAGTATGGATGCTAAGCTAAAAAGGGGAGATGTTGTGTGAGCAGACACTAGGAACCAATGTGTTGGTACTGGTCCACTAGGGGACACATTAGGTGAGGCACCGTTGGCTGTAGAGTGACGCTCGTGAGTTGTACATGTGTTCGTGTTCAAGAGTTAATAAAGCCTGACTAAGTACTGTATCTCCAAGTGCTGCCCGTCTGGATGGTATCCACACTGAGGAGTAGGCATAACATTACAGCTGATACTTTGTATTTGTCAGACTAGATTCTGTCGGAGATAAATAAATAAAAAACCTGTACAGTAGTCTACACCCCACACAAGACCAGGTTTATTTATTTAGTGGAGGTTTTATATTTATTTATTTATCACCAGGAGCTGTCGATTAAAATGAGCTATAACCGTGACACGATAGTGTGGACTCGTTTCACTGAGAGAACTCAGATGCGCCTCACGGTCGGATCCCGACACAGGGGGAACAGATTCTCAGGGGGGAACAGAAATTCGCACAGCACCGGGACTAAAACATCGTTAACCAGTAGCCTACAACAGCTAAAATTAGCGCCAGCTGGTCTCCATTGTTTTGTGACGTTGCAGTCTTCCTTATCAGAGTTCATAAGAGTTCACACACTCTGCGGTGTTCATAGGAAACACTAGATTTTGAGCATTTAAACACAACTACAACACAAACTAACGTTGATCAGCAACAGATGAAAACGCCACGACCTTATGTGGGGCCACACCGAAGCAAAGCTGCAGGCCGCAAACACAGCACATGAAGAAACACGTCATATACTCAAAAGATAAATTATGGAATGAAAGGTGTAAAATGGTACTCACCTCCAAACGGATTGTACCCTGATGTAAGGGTGGGTGAACATCAGTTTGAAGAGCTATTCTTGGAACAGCTTTGCTCATCAATGCTAATGCTATGTTGCTAATCGCTAATCCAACCCCTGAACTCTGGAGGGGGAGTGACCTTCTCGGGGGAGTGGCTCGGGGGAGTGGCTTTTTCTTGCGCCTTGCTCAAGAGTATCAATAATAATAATAATAATAATGAATTCCATTTATAATGCACTTTTCATTAATAAAAATCTCAAAGTGCTACAAATTGTAATAAAGCAAAGATCAAAATAAAACAAGTGATAAAATCAAATAAAATCAATAATAATATCGACTAAGATCAAGATAAAATCATGTGGATGCAGATTAGGCTTGCTTAAAAAATAAATAAAATAAAACAAGTAAAATCAATAAAATCAAGTAAAATCAATAATGATATCAGCTAAGATCAAAGATAAAATCATGTGGAGGCAGAATAGGCTTGCTTAAAAAGAAAGGTCTTTATGCTGCTTTTAAAGTCAACCAGTGACTGTGGAGCTCTCAGGTCATCAGGGAGGGAGTTCCACAGGCGGGGGGCAGCCACACAGAATGCTCGGTCTCCCATGGTCCTCAATTTGGTCCGAGGAATATAAAGGAAATTACTGTTCTGTGATCGTAGAGACCGGGTGGATGAATATGGTGCAAGAATGTCCTTTAGATAGTCAGGTGAAGTGCCGTGCAAGCATTGATGGGTAATGAGAGCAGTTTTGTATTGAATTCTGTAGGTGACAGGAAGCCAATGGAGGTTATGGAGAATGGGTGTAATATGTTCAAATTTACGAACTCTCAACAGAATCCTAGCTGCACTGTTTTGAATGTATTGAAGTTTCTGAAGGTTTTTGCCAGGGATACCAATAAACAGGGAGTTGCAGTAGTCGAGCCTGGAGGAGACAAAGGCATGGACGAGTTTCTCAGCATCAGGAAAAGTCAGAGATGGGCGAAGTCTGGAGATGTTTCGAAGATGGAAGAAGCAGGTTTTAAACAGATGCTTAATGTGATTTTCAAATGTAAGATGAGAGTCCATTTTTATTCCAAGATTTGTAACAGAGGTGGAGAGGGGGATGTCTTGACCAGAGAAGGAGATTGTTGTTAAAGTTGATGTTTGTATCTGGTGAGGGGTGCCAATCAATATGGCCTCAGTCTTCGAGCAGTTTAATTGAAGAAAATTCTGATTCATCCATGCCTTTATTTCCTCCAGGCAGGCAGAGAGAACAGTGAGTGAAGACGGAGATAGGGATGATGATGATGTTCCAGTCCTGATGTAAAGCTGTGTGTCGTCGGCATAGCAGTGAAAAGAAATGTTGAACTGATTGATAATTTGACCTAAAGGCAGCATGTAGAGGGAAAACAGCAGGGGCCCCAGAACTGACCCCTGAGGGACACCACAGGAGACACCGACTGTCTGGGAAGTGGCATTGCCAAGGCTAACACATTCCAGCCTATCGGAGAGGAAAGATCTGAACCAGTCCAGGACAATGTCACA
>JBBPBX010002221.1:0-11625 GCA_038048925.1 Garcialebias charrua | reverse complement strand
GGGGGGGGGTTGCTGGAAACAGGGGTGGTGGGTGACAATGAGTGAGTGAAAGCAGCAGAGGCTAAATTTATGCACACACTTTCATATGAAAGTGCTGCCTCAGCACATTTCTCACCTGCCAAAGTCAGGTACTGCACCACGCGACATATTACTGCTCATTCTCTCGTGGCTTGGCGAGAGGGGAAAAAAAAAATTACAGGATGTCAAACTAAGATCAGGTCTGATAAATATGTAAATTACCGGCAAGAAGAAAAATGCTTGTGAAGACAAACAACATAAATCAGGTGGACTGTGAAGGTCAGACCTGACTGTGCTGGTCAGCTCTTTCTTTGACAGCAGTCTGGGGAACTTTGGGTTTGGTCTCATAAGTTGTGACATGATGTAATTAACTGAGATCTTCCTCATCGTTCCTCCTCAGACAGTACAAAGGGAGTACTGTCAAGACGTTTTGAAGACAGGGCATTTATTTAAATGTAATTACCCATATTTAAAATCAATTTGATTTGTTTAGACAGACAGAGAGAGAGAGCGAGTTTGATGCTTTTTAAAATATCACTGATGTCCAAACTTTCGGACCCAAACGGCACATCCATGCTGAACAACATCTCAAGTTTTAAATAGAAGCAAATGGAAATTAAAATAGATTTTTTTGCACACTGCAGCTTTGATTCTTACACATTGTTATACTGTATAATTTAAAAAAAAATTATACCAGAAGCCTCAAACCAAGGCCTCCCCATATCTCTGCTCTGTGGTTTTGCGCTGTAATAAATTAGCCTCACTTTGGTGAAGCGGCAACAAGACGCGCTCCACACTCTGCTCAGCGCGTCACACGGAGGATGGGCCCAAGCTGTAAATTGTCACTGACGTTGAATTTATACAGAGCCTTGGGGACAGGAGGCAACCCTGCGTACTGACCAGCTGAGTGAGGCCCAACAAGCATCAAACCTTCGCACACACACCGCCTCACTGCCCCCACTGACACCTCACACCCCCGCCACCCCTCCTCCACCTCAAGGACACCCAGACAGAGGATGGAATAAAGAAAAAGGAGCCGGAGAGGGATGTCTGTTGTGTCTGTGTGCTGAAGTGCAGGTGGCTCTAAAGTGATAAGTGTTTTATGATTCTGGTTTCTTCTCCAGGAATTGACCAGGTCCTGGACTTAAATGTGTGTGTGTGTCTGTGTGGGATGTTTTTGATTTATTCAGCTCATTGTATTGTAAGGAAGCAGGGGTGCTGCCAAGGCCTCCTCACACATTCATAAAGCATCTCCTGTCATCACACACGCCAAACTTCACACAACTAACCCCTCAGTACGCTGAGAGGGGGGCATGGAAAAAGGAGCTGCAATGAAGAGAAAACTACATATGTAATGATTGTTCTAAAATAAGGTCATGGTGCTTTCTCTGAAGAACGGTAATTATAAACATATGTTTGGCAAAAAAAAAAAAATCAAGCAGGTGAAGGAGTAGGGATACAGAAGATTGTTGATACAAAATGATAAAAATACCGAGAGGAGTGGAAGAAAAAGCAAAAAGCAGCGACACTAAACTTTATTGAGCTCCTTTAAAATTTTAGATCCCAGTTTAAATCAGATTTTAGTGCACTACATTAACGTAAATGATAACCTGATATTTAGGACTCTGCTGAGTGGAGGATTACAAGCTGCAAGCATGAAAAAAGGGCACACAAACATACATTTTTAATGATTAAATGAACAAGCCGGGTCTGTAAAGGTGATTACTTACAATGCATGGACATGAAGCTTCAAGAATCCTGAATTAAATTTGCAATCAATACAAATAAGTATTTCTTTGACGTTTTTCTCTACAAAAGAATTCCCCAAAGAAATATTAATAAAAACAACCCATGATGTAACAAGTTCTTGAGACGTTTCATTATAAAAGTAACAAATCTATGACAGTAACCAGGTAGTATACTTGAATTTTAGCTTCTTTTTTCTTTTTTCTTTACCTTACTGTGTGGTGGTGTTAGCTATGTCAGTCTTACTCTATTCAAATATAATGGTCTATGTACTCTGGCAAATCCCAGGCAATCAAAACAATAACCAGAAATCGTCTGACTCCTAATCGTCCAATTTGATATTATGTTTTTAGATGGTGAAAATGAATGATCACAAACAGCTTATTGCAGCAAAAGACAAAACTTTTTCTAGAGAAGGTGAGGCTCTTTCTTCTGGAAACAACGCCTGGCTGCTTTGCTCACCGCAAAATTATTTGGATGAAAAATGACTTGTCATTCTTGTCTAACTAGCTAACATTTCCAGATGACAGATGAACTGAAAGCAGGTTGTCAGGGCATCGCTACTCTACACCTCCCTGACAAAGCCGAGGGATGGATTGGAAAACTGTTGCAGGGGCTCACCTGTCTGGACAACGACAGCTGAGATGCATTTCTATTCACGGAGTGATTTTCAGGATGAGAGTAATGCTCTATCAGCTGACACGTGGGTCGTTGTCAGCGCTGCTCTCAGTGGAACAAAATGCAGTTTCATGAGTATTTCCCTGAAAATCCTTTATTGTCTGGTACAGATGAGTGGATTAGCAACTATTTTGCAGCGACAAAGTTGAAACACTAATTAAATTGAAGGAGTCACTGACTGATGTTGTAACCGATATGGCTCTGAGTCAGAAAACAGTGAAAAAGTCATTGATGGGATTTTGAGTATTTGTGAATGTTACTTTATACGTTATTTAATTTGTCTTCAGACTTCCAAAACCTTCATAAAGCCAAGAATACACAATAGTTTGTCACATTTGAAACAATATTTAATAAAGAAAGGTTGATTAAAAACGTGTGTACAGTACAGCATATGATGGGTTAAGCCAACTCTATGTGAAATAAATGTTTCCATACATTATTTGTCTCCACTTAGGTTGTGCGTGAAGATGAAAAGCCCAGTCAAAAGCAGAAATGCTTTGGTCTGTGAGTGTGTGTGTCACAGTGTGTTCAAGAAAAGGATTACGATGACCATGTTAAAGCGATGCGATTGGCATCACATCCAGACAGAGAGGGGAGGAACCAAGAGAAGGAGAGAAAAGAAAATTGGTTGGCAGAGTCATGAAAGAGGTGACGGGCACAGAGAGAGAGAGTGAGAGATCAAGAAGAGAGAAAGGGAAAAAACTATAGAAGGGTGTCAGCAGAGGAAACCCTTGAGAAGACAGCATGTAAATATGCCAACAGCGGGCCTCTTAAGTGGAGATGAAGAGGCGACAGGACAAAAAAGCTCTGAGCACTGTGTGATTATAGATCAATTTGCCACAATAAAGCCCCCTTATGGCTGGTCCCTGTGAAATGGAGAGATTTCTGCTCATCAAGGGCAGTCAGGATGATGGTGGAGGTCAGACGACAGGAGTGACAGAGTGAGACAAGCAGACAAAAGGAGATGAACGTCTGGAAGACATGAACGAGGAAAAACAAGTCGTTGGCTCACCATCAGTATTCAGGCCTGAGCTGAAGGGCTTTTTAATTGTGCTAATGGGAGGTGGTGGTGAAATACAGGCCTGTGGCCATCATTGACCAGAACTATCAGTGTGAGCTGTGGTATTGTTTGGGTAACTTACAGATAAACTATGACTGCCTTCATACATACACAACTAGAAGCAAAACTTCACTCAAAAGATTCAGCTGTTGCAATTACAGTAGTCCCTCACTTATTGTGGGGTTATGTTCCAGACACCCCAGCGATAGGTGAAAATCTGCACAGTAGAGATTTTTTAATTATTTTAGTATTTATGTATATATTAAGGCTTTATAAACCCTTCCCACACTCTTGCATTGTTCTTAACAATGTTCTAAATGGTCTAAGCATGCTAAAAGAGCACAGTGAAAGAGAGCAGACAGATTGATGCCATGGTTACTGAGCCAATCAGCGGCCGGGGGCGGACTGGCCATCAGGAGCATTGGGAAATGTCCCGGCTCGTTTGGGTCAGGTCAGTTAGTTTCGGGTTAAGGCTTGCTTCAGGTCGTGCTTGATTATTTTAAATAAACAATCCATGCTGCTCACTCTGGTATCCGCTTCATAGAAGCTTCCACAGCAGCGATGGGAAAGACAGACCCCCTCCTTTCTCTTTCTGAGGCAGCCTCAGAAAGAGAAAGGAGGGGGGACCTCAGTGATCACTGAGTGGCCAGGCCACCGAAAAACAATGTGTACAATCTTACGCTGAAAACCTGGGAAAGAGTGAGTCCACAAAAATCAAACCGCAAAGTATCGAGGGACTACTGTCTACAACATAAGCAGTAAAAACGTAATCTCAAATGTTTTACTACAAATGTTGATATTTTATGTGTCAATTTTTAGCAGAAGTGCTACCCAATGACATTAAAATATTTATTTGAATGTAGTATTGGTGTATAAGTACATTAAACACAAGTTAGTAGGAGCATGTTCTTGTGATCTTCATACTGTTCTACACCTAACACCTCACTATAGTACCGTAATGAAGGTGATATTAGACTATGCCTACACTAAAGGCTTTCCAAAAAGCTTGACAGAGTATTTAACGATTTAGTACAGCTTAGATGATGTATTATGTTCAGGATAATACTATCAGGTCTATTAGAAAGAGGCATTACAAAGAGTTGTGAGCCACTTCAGCACCACGAGCAGCACAACAGGTTTCTACTGTACAGAGTGCAGCAAAGTTTTATTTATGGTCATCTGTGTCACTTTCTAGTAAATTGACACAACCACTGCTGGCACCCAGTGTGGATACTTCATCTCTAAAATGGAAAAGCTTAGAGGAAAGAGTCTGTGAGCAGGTTTGTCTCTACAAGCATTTCTTCGATCCAGCAGAGCAAGAACAGGGATTCCCAGATGGCAAAGAACACGAGGAAGGAGATTACTTCAAAAAAGGTGAAAGGGATGAGCAATTCTGCAGTAAACTAAGGAAAACAACTCCTATGGTGATTTTGGACTTCATGAATGTAATTTTTATACAGCAGTTCTTGGCTGCTAGGGCCCTTTTATTCTTTGTCTTTAGTTCCTGCAACAGTATCATGATTTTCTGTGGACATTTTAGAGGCTGTCTATTTCTCTTTCTATCACAGTTTTATAAAAGCCTTGCAAATATTTAAAAATGAGTATGATGGGCAGTGGGTATGGAGGGTGAGACAGAGATCCACAAAGAAAAAGACAAAGTCAGAGCTCTGTCAAGTATCTAAAGCAATAGGCTCTTTTGGCGACAGGATACGGACATCTGGAACAAAGACTGAAGCGAGGATTGCTTAGGGTTTCAAGGCACTGGTCATAGGCCTTTCTTAAACCCTGACTTCTCCTGTCTTGCCTTGAGAAAATGATGACAGGAGGAGAGGCGCATAAAAAGGAGGGATGGCTGCTCTGTGCTCAGCATGATACAGAATCAGAGGCACTCAGTAATAGCCTTTTTTGAAGAATGCACCACTGAACTTTAAGGGCCGTCTTGCTTGAAAGGACAAGTTACAAATAGGAAGAAAGGAGTGGGAGAAATTATTTCCCAGGGATACACCCCCTACTGTTCTGCCCCATCGTTGCACCACATTGCAAGAGTGCACTTTTGAACGTGTGTGAGCATGTATGTGACTGCATATTTGTAAAATGCAATGTACAAAAAAAATTACATGTGCACAAACTGAAGACAAAATAACACTGTGTTAGATAAACTCAGTTTGGTCCTGAATATCATTTAAAGGTCTGATTTTCAGAAAATAAGCTGTAACTAAAACTAATTTGGCAGGCAGACTCAGCATCTCACATTCAGACAAAAGTGCTGTATAGTTCTTTATTTCTCTGTCATTTTCTTACCATCAATAAATTCATATTTATGAGACACAACAATGCAGCTGGGCTGAGGTGAACTATAGAGAACCCCAGCTTTGATAACTATCGTCATACCTCACAGCTATACCTTAGAATCAGTTTTTCTCCTTTCCATTGTGTTAGATTTTACATTCATCAACTTTTAGTTTTGCTCTTAAATCTCTACAGCAGCACTAAATCAGAATCACTGTCAAAGCGACGACTTCCCACAGTCTAACATCACAGCAATACATTTGTGTAAAACTACGTATTGTCCATTTATTTACTGTGAATAAATGGAAAGTGTGCATGCATGTGAAGTCGTGTGCATGGCGGGCATCGGCTCAGCTGGACAGCAGCAGCAAAGTTGTTCAGCAGTTTAGTAACAGCCCATTACCTTGTTAATACCAGTCTAATGGGTAGTCTGCTATTTTAAAAACACAGCCATGTTTGTGCCATTAACAGCCACTTAGTGCTCGACTCAAATCAACAGGCCGCTGGGACACGCCAAAACAACATTAAAGCAACAAAGACAACCTGATAATACGCACTCCTCATTAGCTAAAGAGCCAGCCATGTTTCTACCTCCATTTTTACATGACATAGCCTACCTCCTTAATGTGAAAAATGGTTAAATCTTGTTATGGTGAAAACTTTGTTCTTCACACACAGGAATTTTTTTGTATTTCCTCCTTTCTCTTAAATGGTTGTTTATGGCGTTAATGTTCCAAGCTGTTTTTCAGCTGCTGCTTCTTATGTTAGAGACAGCACCCAAAGCTAAACATGACCAAAGGGCTGGTTTATTATGTAAAATAATTACCGGGTAGTTAAATAACACTGGAAGTACTGTTATGGAGGGAAAGTTGATTTTTCCTAAAGATTCATAAACATGGTAAATTCAAAATGTGTCAATGACAGCAGCAACTGTTTGCTTTAGTATTGATTTTAATCAAATACACTTAAAGAGGAATATAGGTATAGGAAAAAGGATTCTTTGCTTTGGTTTATTTTTGAAAACAAAATATTTAACATATAATAATAATAAATTAATATAATTAATATAAAATAATTAATAAATGAACAGTTTCATTTATTTTTGTGCAGGAATTGTGTATTTATGCATAAACCAGGTTTCATTTAGAGTTAAAAGGAATTCTTAATGAGAAGATTGCCCAGAATTGTGTAAATAATTTCCATTAGCTAAGAGTAGAGTACATTACACATATTTGCATATACTATTTGAAGATTTGTAACCTAATGTAACTACTACCCAGCAACACACAAAGTTTAACAATACCATCACATTAAACTAAGTAAAAAAAATATATATATAAAAGAAAAGAAAGAAAAAAAGATTGACGTTAAAAGGACTTGGGCCTTTCTTTCTTCTATACAAGGCAATTTGGTCCCTTTGACTGTATAAAAACATTAATGCACCCACAACATGGGTAGCACATAGATGTAAAAAGAAAAGAAAGAAAAAAACACTGCAGTTTCTGACACTTTTATACTTGACAATTGTGTGTTACATTTTAAGAGCTGCACTTTGTGCTCTGCTTAGTTGGCTGGACTACACTCATATACAAAAGAAGTGAGCGACATTCAGTCGGCTGAACTGGCTCAAACTGTATGCTGTCCTGAGAATTGTTGCAGAAACTGTGAAGGCTGATTCAGTGAGCCATGTTGTACCAAAACAGGAGAAGAGAAAAGTACAATGTGTTATTGATCCATGCAAATCTAGAACAAAAAAAAAACCAAAGTTTTTAAGTGAATGCTGGAAGTAAAGAGGAATACATTTTTTTAGTCAGTTTTTTTTTTCCATTTATAGATGGCCTCCCTTCTCACCTTATAGCCATCCTCTCACTCCAATATGTATTTTTTTTAATAGAGAGAAAGAAAAGAGAAAGTAAGATAACAAAACAACAATTATCCACAAAAAGTGCACAAGGCAAACACACCTAACCTCCGTCCGCAATCCTGCAAAGCACATGACAGAACACAGCAACGAAACATACATGCATAAAGACTAATAATCTTCATGACCTTGCAGTAGATTTCTATAAATATACATACCCATACCTACAAATATATATACAGTATACATACATATACATTTATATTCATTCATATACCCATCTACATATCTGCATATATCTACATATACATCCCTGCATCCATTTGTGTGTGGTTGTGAGCATGCATAAGTGAATAATAATAATAATAAATAATGTATTTTTCTGTCATCTGTGTATGTTTCCCATACACAGACGAAATTCGTCTCTGCATTTAACCCAACCACCACCAGGTGGTGCAGTGAGCAGCCAGAAAGCGCCCGGGGAGCTGGAGAATTAGGTGTGCACTCATAGACACCCCAAGGTGTGTAGTGGCCGGGGCGCGAACCCGCGTCCTTCGGGTCCCAAGTCGGAAGCCCTGCCACTACACCATCTTGGCTCCTTAACATAAGGTTCCTCCAATAGAACATTTAGTAGCGACTGTGAAGCATCAGAGATCCGTCCCCCCAAAGCCCGAGGCAGACGAAGGGGCGATCAAAGCCCAAGACTCCAGGAAGGACCCCGAGCCCAGAGTCCCCAGGGCCACCCGAACAGGACGAGCCACTCGCCCACTCCCCAGATCCGACCAAGGGGAAGAACCGGACGAATCCCACCAGCGACCACATACAATGACCCCCCGGGGTCAAACGCGACAAATTCATAGGCCCCCGCCGGAGCCCGCTGCACTGACGTAGCCCCAGGGCCGGTCACCGAGGCCCGGGCACCGGGGACGCCCATCCCTCAGGCCAAGACCCGAAAGGACCAGAGGACACGAGCCCCACCAGGCAGCCACCAGGCCGAGCCGACAAACGCCCAAGCGCCCAACCCCAGATAGTGAGGGCCCCAAGCACGCCCGCAGGCAAAGGAACACCCACCAGGGGGCCACGTGGCAGGAGCGCAACACTAGTAGCCTCAGAAGTATCAGAGAGGGGGCAGTCCAGGTCCCAGCCTGACACTTAAACATTCATACACAGAGTCAGTTAAAGTAATTATTTAAATCTACATGAACACTTTACATAAATTAAAATTTCAAACATATTGTTTAAATAAATGCTATAAACATAGAACCTATAGCTCAGGTTTTTGTAGCTCAATTTTACGACGGAGTATTAGGGCCACGTTAAGAAAAAAATTACATTACGAGAAAAAAGTCATAAAATTATGAGGATAAAGTCAAAATATTACAAGAACAAAGTCTTAGTATTATGAGAATAAAGTAATAATATTACGAGAATGAGGTCGTAATACGTCCTGGGTCAGCTCGCACCTGCTGTGGACAGCCTCCAATGTGAGTCAGTGTGTTGATGAAGTACCGGTATGCATCACACTGTGATAGTCATTATGTTATTATCTGCTATTATTTTGTTTCTATATTTTGATTTTACGTTATGTTATAGGTTGCTGTGTGCTTTGCCTTTTTGTACAGCACTGGTGTGGTATGTCGACTTTATTCTTGTAATAGTACAACTATATTCTCATAATATTATAACTCTATTGTCATACGAATTTATTCTCATAATACTAGGGATGCACCGATCCACATTTCTCACTTCCGATCCGATCCGATACTTAAGAACTGGGTATCGACCGATACCAATACTTTTCCGATCCGATACTGTTCAGGTATGTGAATCTGTTTAAAGACATTTTTGTACTGAGACTATTCATTTTAACATTGTGTGAGATAAACCCAATGAAGACACTCTTGAGCCTTATAACAGGAAACTCACAAACTTTAACAGCACACAAGAGGCAAGTCTATACCACACACATCTCCTTCTCACTCATGGTTCAGCTGGAAAAACTAAAAAAATGCTAAGCATGATGGGAAAGACAACAAAATCCACTCCCCTTAACCACTAAGGGAGTGGATTTTGTTGTCTTTCCCATAATGCTTAGCAGTTTTTTAGTTTTCCAGCTTTAGGTGCATCTGGAAAACAAAAAAACCGCTAAGCATGATGGGAAAGACAACAATATCCACTCCCTTAGTGGTTAAGGGGAGTGTATTTTGTCTATAGACTTGCCTCTTGTGTGCTGTTAAAGTTTGTGAGTTTCTTGTTGTAAGGCTCAAGAGTGTCTTCATTGGTTTTAACTCACACAATGTTAAGACGGCAGTCACAGAATATGATGGAACACATGTGCTCTTTGAAGCTGGATCGGAAATATCGGCAGGTTGGATCCGATATCCGATATTTAAAATATGCTGGTATCGGATACCGATACCGATATTGGATTGGATCTGCCCCATCCCTACATAATACTATGACTATTCTCGTTCATAATGCAATTTTTGTTTCTTAGCATGGCCCTAATACTCCCTCGTACCATTTTAAGCTCCTAAAGTGATTTTTGTTGGTTGTTTGTTTTGGTCAGAATTAGATTAGTAGCTTCCCACTGAAGCCAGAGACAAAAAACACTGGACAAGAAGTTCCAGTACAAAAGGACAGTCAAGGTTGGTGCAACAATTGTAAACAGAGACTTTGAACTTGGTTGTGGGTTTGTTCAGCATTTTGAGTTACTTTCAAAGCCTGCAGCTGAATATCAGTTTTGGTAATAGGGATTTCTATATTTGTTTTAATACAGACTCTAAAGCAAATTAAAATAACTTATTTTGGATGTACATAGAAGCTTTATTTCCCTAACATTTTAAAATAGTCTTTAAGGATTAGCCATTTTTGACACTTGCGTGGTGACTCAGGCTCACTGGTCCCTCTGATGATACACAGAAATTATAATTCTTGTGGGTGGCTTTTAGCTCAGACAGCTTTAAAAGCCATTTTCTACCCTCAAAATTTGAATGCTTTTCTTTTATCAGTAAATTGAGAAATAAATTGAGCTGGTTAATGTGCAATGCAATTCATCTCTTCTGTTGAATTTAATGCAAAACGACGTCTGAAACAAAATCTGCAGAAACAACAAAACATTTTCTCACATTAGGGCTATCTGGCAGGCACGACTGTGACACAAATGCACAACAATTGTTTAAAGGAGAGAGGTTTTTAGCCTTATTTTATGTAGTGATTAAGAAAATTATGAATTTTTTAAACTCAAAGATGAAACATAGTTTTTTCATACACCAGTACTATTTTCAACAGGACTAGTTTTGCCAACATTTACACTTTTAAAGTGAACCTTTAAACAAGGTTTAACATAAAAAACGAATAGGGCACAAAGCAGCAGTTTGGTCAGTAGTTTATTTATTTTTATTTTTATTTGTAAGTAGGTCTTTGGAGGTATCACAATTAGTGGAACTAACAGAAATTGTACTATTGTTAGTCGAATACCCCGAGGAGGGAAACGTGTCAGGAGACAGAGGGAGAAGAGGAAAGTCAAGAATGTAGAACTGAGGGTAGTGACTCTAAACATAGGGACTATGACAGGCAAAGGTAGAGAGCTGGCTGACATGATGCAGAGAAGGAAAGTAGATGTTTAGTGTCCAAGCAACCATGTGGAAGGGCAGCAAGGCTTATATTATTGGGGAAAGCTTTAATCTGTTTTACCTTGGTGTGAATATTAAATAAAATAGTAAAGGGTGGAAGTAGCAAGATTGAGGTGAATTATGTCAGGGTGTTGTGCCTAAAAGTAGAAAAAGAAAGTCTGATAATATTGAATCTAAAAAAAAATAAGTCTGGTCCTCTGGACATTCAAAAACCAACACAAAAAAATTTGTAGAAACGTTTCGTCTTTCATCCGAAAAACTTCCTCAGTCTGAGGTGCTGTATTCAGCGCAGTCTTATCAATAGCACCTTCTCATAGTGGATCAACTAATTTGCTGCT